>JASPKZ010010404.1:20000-125821 GCA_030220185.1 Diploptera punctata
TGAGATATTCAATTCTGTGTACAGAATTGTATATTTGTCATGATTTTGCAGCGTAAGCCGTTTAGGGTAATAAAGGGACTTTTTCACGTTTTTTTTTCCACAAAGGGTGATTGTTAAGGGTGTAGAAGTTGAGTATCACAACTCTCTTATAGCCTATGTTCATACCGGGAATCTTCTGAACATTTTTCAAAAAACCCCATCACAATCGGATCAACGGTATGACCGCGCATAAAGTACGAACAAACAAACAAACAAACAAACATTCATTTTTATATATTAGATACAGGCCTATAGTCTATAGAGTTGAATCTGAGTTATATATATGTGTGGGGGAGGGGTATATGTGTGTGTGTGTGTGTGTGTGTGTGTGTTTGTTAAGGTGAAGAAAAAAGATTAATTAGATCTTCCAAGGCAACTACCAACGATCGCATGCCGAAATTTACCTTGAAATTTCTCCCAAAGAAGCGTTCTGTTATACTAAGGCCATGTCCAAAAAATTAGCTCCCATTTTTAATTGCAAGGCATTAAAATCCAGCGCCAAACTCATAAAAATTCAGGGAAGTAATACATGACCTCACTTGATGGATTGGATAACCCTACCTTCCGTTCGCGCTACACCCGCCTCGCTCCATTCCTTCTAAATCAAGCAGGGAGTCCCTATGCACAGCGGGTTGCAATTGCTGGATTCTCGCTTCGATTTTTGTGTCCTGCAGTTAAAAAGGCAGGTATTTTTTTGGACAAGACCTTGATACAAGACAACGCATGTCGGGAGAAATTTCAAGGCATGTTTCGTTATGCAATGGTTGACAGTTCCATTGTTACAATTACTCGCAAATTAGATAAGATAAGTCATATTTTATCTCTTCTGAAAGAACACAGGTGGTAGTCATTCATAATATAATCATCCATAAGTTTATTAGATTTAGAACAAATATTTTTCTAAGGACGAAAATACTTTTAATTAGGGAATATATTGGTGGATTTTATCGCATCGTGCCGCCTATATAAATAAAAATAAAAATAACGGAAAACACACAATTTGTTGTTGTAATATATGAATAATTGCCTGAGAGAAATATGTATGTTGATTTCCTCCCAACAAAAGTAGGAATTCCCTTAAAAAGTGAGAATTCGAGCTCAAATTAACCTAAAATCACCATATTTACAATGTAAAATATATATTAGTCATTGCTCAGACAGTGTAGTCAATTCATCACTAAAACACGCTAACAAACAAGTGAACTCTAAACTAATCAGGTGTACACTAAACCGCCTATTTTCTCATCTTAACTTGCCCAAAACTAACATAAATTTGCCCATTTTCTCAACCTAATTTCTTCACATATGTAGATGTCACTTGTTTTCCGGACGAATATTGTCAGGTAGTATCCTTGCATAGATTAGCCCAATACTGAAGTAGTAGAGTAGGCACTTAGCCTACACTTACTGTTTTGCAGAAACTAAAGCTTTTTTTCAAATTGAATTAAAGATCCACTAAGAAACATGAATGAATTTACTGGAGTTAATTGTAATATAGAATTACGAATTGACCTATAATCAAATTTAACCAATAAAATATATTAATACAATAGGTCTATATTCTTAGAACTTGACATAAAAAAACACTAAAAAATACTATAATTTTGATCTTCTACATATGCATCTCACAAGGGATACCTCAATATAGGACAAATATTTGTCTCTGGTTGGGAAATCACAATATGTGCATTATATAGTAAGGTATCAGAACAGTTGACATACAAACTTTAAGGTGTAACGGACAACAAGTAGAGATGCTGTAGTCACATGCATGAGCACTTCTGTTTCCCTGTACAGTACGTATACTACTATGGTTGTTATACTGCAGTGTTTAACTATTTAACCACGTCATTCTTTTCTTTTCTTTTCTTTCCAGAAAGTAGCTATAAAGGGAGTTCTGTTTGTAGAAAAACTGCAATGAAAACCATGAATCCAGTAATAGTAGTAAACATACTGGCAGATGTTTTCGGCCTGTCAGAGGCAACGCCAAGCCAAGTTGATCTTATGAAAAGATCACATAAAGACGGAATTGTTTCACGAGGATCTAATTGTGGAGGGGGTCCATTCCTTCATGAAGATTTATTATCGTCTGACAGTGACGAGGACACAGATAGCGAGTTTGGAGATGACACCCCAACGTATCACGAGCAATAATCACCACGTCACGAAAGCAGCAATTCCTCATACGCACCATCACCAAAGAGGACGCGAACCAAATTCCAAGTAGGATACGTGGCAGACGCGTACAAAATTTTGTCGAAGCAATCAAAGACAAAAGGTGGCAACACCCACCATCCTCAAATGTGCCTTCCAGGATTTGCCATTGATTCGTCACCTCGAGTGGTCTTCAAGACCGTTATGACCCTAAAGCGGAAAATAAAGAACAAGACTGTCTTTCAAAAATTTGGAAGAAGGTTTTAAGATGCCGCATGCTGACCCTACAAAATCATTGAAACGACAATTAAACAAGGAACTGTTTGAATATTTCCTTCGAATGCGTTCACAGCACTGTGAATAGTTGAGTTTCTATTTTAGTGTTGTTTAGTTTCATTTCTCATCCATTGCACCTAAAACTTGATGATTCTCTATTATTTCTTGTGTACTTTCAAATGGCGTTGTACATGTTACGACAACTGTTCGTACCATTCCGTGATCAGACGGTATAAGTAACTCTTGAACTTGTAGCTACTTCAGTTTTTGTTTTATGTAGTATTAATAAGCTGTTAGTTTATGCTGATTATGTAGTTCTACAGTGGAGGAAATTGGTATAAAGGCACTTGTTAAAAGTGTTAACACAAGTTTATTTACTCTTTCTTTGGCATTTTTCTATATTAACTTAGGAGGTGATTGAGTATAAAACACACACAAATAATGTCAAAATTAATTATTCATTTCCGTCCAAAAAAGTACATGAAAACTGAAACCACTCTCACATATGGGTGGAAATTAGTATAAAGGCACTTTGTGAATTTCACAGATTAAACCAAAAAGACTGAGTACAAAATAAACAACAAAGTTCTAAAATTTAGTTGAATCTCCATTGTTGTTAATTACCTGGAAGATTCTCTTTGGCATTGACTTGATGAGGTTGTTTATTTCTTCCACAGAGATTGAAGCCCACTCTTCCTGAATAACATTTTTCTGCTCAGTCACTGTCCCAAACTGCCGTCCATTGCGATACACACGCCTTGCCAGGATCCCCTATAAGTTCTCAATCGGGTTTAATCAGGACTTCTGACTGGCCACGTCAAAAGTGGTATTTCTTTCTTCCTGAACCACTCCTTTGATTTGGCAGACACGTGAATGGAAGCATTATCTGGCTGAAAAATTAGATATTCGCCAAATGCGTATCCATGCTATTTTTGATCTTCCTTTAAAGCAGAATGCTGCCCAAATCATAACGCCTCCACCACCGAAGTTTCTACTCATTCTAACTTGCTCTTCAGTACGGAGGTCGTTCCAGTAATACTGAAGGCCATCAGGCCCGTCCAGATTAAACTTCTTCTCATCACTGAACATTACTTTATTCCATTCTGAGGTCCAGGACATGTGTTCTTCAGCAAAAGTCATTCTAACTTTCTTATGTGTATCGTTCAGAGGTGTTTTTTTTTGTTTAATTTTAGGTTCTTGTCTCCTGACAGAATTTGTCTTACTCGTCTGGCTGTTACTGGCAACTTCAAATCAGCCTGGATTTGAGAAGAAAACATACCCTTACCTTTTGCTTTACGTAAAATGAGACGTTTAGTGCGCTCAGACAATTTTCTTGACCATCCATATTTCCCGTTTTTTCCATATTGTGAGCCCAGTTTGACAAAATTATCAATGACACATCTTGAAGCCCCAATTTCGTAGGTATTTGTCTATTGGAAAGGCCTATCTCCTTGAAGGCACTAACTCTTGATTTCTCTTCATTTGATAGAGGCTTTCCATGTGGCATTGTATGTACTGCTGCCTTGTAACTGATGAACGATACTCACAGACACGTCGTCTCCATGTAATTGCAGTGTTTTGTTTACATTTATGTCTCTGTAAGAGCCAGAAGTTGACCTGGCTTTATACCGATTTCCACCCCTAGGACAGCGTTTTCTTAGATTTACGTATTATTTACATATATAATAAATACAAAATGAGGAGACCTGTATGAAACTATGCCCAAGATAATTTTATATGTAATATATGACACACATACGGTATTTGCATAAATATTTCAGGTTGTTTTACTACTAAAAGTTATTGGCTTTATACCAATTTCCTCCACTGTATTATTGGCCGATAGCGAGGAGATACTAAAGTACAACACGCACACACTATTGAGTAACAGTAAGAAATTAGGACTGGAAGTAAATATCAATAAAACTAAATATATGGTCACACGTAGAAATTCATTATATAATGGAAATGGACAGCTAATGAGAAATGAGGAAAATTTTGAGGAAGTGGCTGAATTCAAATACCTAGGAACAATAATCACAAATAGGAATGAGATGCACAAAGAAATTAAACATAGACTCAATTCTGGAAAGGCGTGCTATTATGCATTGCAGAGACTCTTGACCTCCCAACTCCTTTCAAAAAATGTTAAACTGAAAATATATAAAACTATTAGGAAAGCAGATTACGAGTATTTGAGAATAGAGTTCTTAGGAACATTTTTGGACCAAAGAGACATGAACAGACAGGTGGACGGAGAAGACTACGTAACAGTGAACTACATGATCTTTATAGGAAGTCAGATATAATAAGAACAGTTAAGTCTCGTAGATTGCGATAGGCATGACATGTTGCACGTATGGGGAATGAAAGACGTGCATGGAAGCTTCTTGTAGGAAAACCAGAGGGAAAACGCCCAGTTGGTAGACCAAGAATGAGGTGGGAGAATAACATTAACTATGATTTGAGGGAAGTAGATTATACAGGCATGATTGGAAAGCATTAGCTCAGGATATGGATGTATGGAGAGCTTATGTCCTTGCAGCCATGAACCTACGGGTTCGATAGTGCCAGTTAGTAAGCAAGTAAGCGTCCACGTCTCTTATACAGTTAATTTTTCTCTTTCTATTCTCCATAGCAGACCAAACCCAGCTGAAAGAATCGCTGTATTATTTCCATTATAGAACACAGCGTCGGCATATATATATATTAATTTTCTGATATTCCACCGTTGTGGACTCGAGATATCGTGCTGCCTTGTCACATAGCGAGCACGGGTTCGATTCCCGTCGGAACAGGCTTCTAGGTGAGGTTTTTCGGGGTTTTTCCTCACTTGTAAGACAAATGTCAGGATGCTTTAAGCCTAACGGTCCTCGAACATCATCCGGGCATCATCATCATCATCATCCTTATCATTATCATCATTTTAATCCTTCACCGGTGTGGAAAGCAACGGAAAGCTACCACATCTATAATTCCCTAGTAAAGCTGCAAAGCATAGCATGAAAATGCTATATTACAGTGAAAGATCTGCCCTAGGTCAGCACACTACAGAATAGAATAGAATTGTTCTAAAGAAAGTATGTCTTGTGTTCAAAACATTTGCTCTTTTCAGGACATTGTTAGTGTGTATTCTTACCTAACTGATTGTTCCCACTGAAGTGGGTATCATATTTGAAATAAATGTATCTGTCTTTAACAGTCTATATCTGTTTAATCACATAACTCTTAGACCCACTCAAGATATTACACGTTTTCGGCCCTGTCATTGTAATTGAAGTTCTGCCGCCACGTTATCTCGTTTTATCGAACTCCCACGTCTTGGTATTACAATCAATTTTAAAAATACAATGTTTTTATTCCTTGGTTACCCACAACTCAGGTACATTTTATGAACACTGATACATATAACTCCGAAATGTATATTAATATTACTACATAGAAATAACGTTAAGTTGCTGATTTTTTTTCTATTTACAGTTCGATAGAACTTACAAACATCTAATATATAAAAATTGTTTGTTTGTATGTTTGTTCGTACTTTATGCACGGCCATACCGTTGATCCGATTGTGTTGGGTTTTTTATCTTCAAATGTTCAGGAGATTCCCGGTATGAACATAGGCTATAAGGGAGTTATGATACCCAACTCCTAACAACCTTAACAATCACCCTTTGTAGTGAGAAACGTGAAAAATTATCATTTTTTGACGCTTAAATGGCTTACGCTGCCTAAAGCAAAACAAATACACAACATTAATCTACACAGAATTGAATATCTAAAAAAACTCTACAAAATTCCGCGACAGCATATGTTTATATTTTACGGATAACTCACAGTAACCATTTTTGCCTTTCAATGATGCCAAAACGATCGGGATAAGTAGATTTCCGGACAAGCGTGCACTGCCGATTGTGATGGGGCTTTTTGCAAAATGTTCTGGATTTTCCCGGGAAGGTTATAGGCTAAAAGAGAGTTTTAATGCTCAAGCCCTTCACCCTTAAAAATCACATTTTGTAGTGAACAAGTAAAATAAAAGTGGCTTTTGTACGCTTACATGGCTAACGTTGCCTAAACTATAACAAATATACCAAATTAATGTACACAGAATTGAATATCTCAAAGAACTCTACAAAAAAGCCCGCGACAGCATATGTTTATATTTTGTGGATAACTCACAATAACCAATTTTGTCTTTCATTGATGTCAAATAATAGGAAAAGCGCGTACAAAAGTACATTAGTTTATATCTCTGCACGATTGTGTTCTCTTTAAACAGACACTGAAATGATACCTTTCACACGGTTTATCACAGAGCTTACACACGCAGTCACTTGACGGATCATGATAGTTTGAATTTTTGCAGAGTTTGTGGTCATATCCATGCACTGCCAGTCTTATTATTGCATTGCGTAACTTGTTTGGTCCAGTCCAGTCTCGATTGATCATTGCATTTGTTGCGTAAATTCGTCTGGTATTTATTTTGTCTTGTTGTCTTATTTTCTTCAATGCAGTTTCCTGTTTAGTAGCTGGTAACAGGACTTTTGTGCGTAGATCTTCCACGAGCAAAGTTTCCCATGCTAATTCATATGCAAGTCTAGATGGAGCAAATTTGGAGATCCCCATTGCTGCTTTTAGGAATCTTGCTTTCACTTTTTCTAAGGTGTCCGTAACAGAGGTCAGTCCAAATGATTTCTATTCCATATGTTAAGATAGGAAGTATTTTGGCCTCAAAAAGTTTCATGGCTGTTGCAAGTGACAGTTGTGATGTTTTCTATGTCAAAAAGATCGGGATAAGTAGATTCCCGGGCAAGCAGGGCAGCAGCACGGATAACTCGAAATAACGAATTTTGTCTTTCAGCTCATGTATACCAAATGCATCGGGATACGTAGATTCCCGGGCAATGCCGGGTAAACAGCACGGGGTATTTAAAAATAATAACGATACAAATTTATAATCATTTTTCCTCTTACTTATTCCACTAAACGTATAACATATTATAATTTGTTTAGGCGTAGCAGTGGATGCCGGGTATTAGCTAGTTTACCTATAAAACCGAATTATGCAGAACTGACTTACTTATAAAGCAAGTTAAACTTTGTATATACATTTACTAGCTAATGCCTGCCTTGCATTGCTACATCTAAATAACTTAATTATGATTTTTAAACTTTCGTTTCAGGTAAAATCCTACACCCAGTGTTTTTAGGGCATAATAGCTGCTAAACACTAGGCCATACCTGAAAATGAATATATACAAAGGTATACATTTGCAACAAACCAAACATGGCGGTTTGCTAGAGTCAATTCTTATTTTCGGACTTCAGGTAAACCCCCACTTCTAACGGTCGGTATTCGCTGAGTTTTTGATTAATATTTACCTCGGTTTATTTTAATAGCACATACTGAGTTTCGTTGTGAAACATCGAAAATTGCGACCGCTAGAACAACTTCTTAATTTTCATTTCGGGTGAACTCCTACACATAACGGCTTTGGAACAAAATATGTAACGGCTAAACACCCAGCATACTTGAAAACGTGTATGTACACATTTTGATGAAAATCAGTTGATATATATATATGTCCCCCGCTGTGGTCTCGAGGTAGCGTGCTGTTTTGTCACGCAGCGAGTCCGGGTTCGATCCCCGGTCGGGGCAGTTTTTCTGGGTGAGGTTTTTATCGGGGTTTTTCCTCACCTATAAGACAAATGTCAGGAAAACTTTAAGGCCCAAACGGTCCCCGAAATCATATGGCCATCATCATCATCATCATTATCATTATCATCATCTTCATCACCCTTCACCGGTGTAGAAAGCAACGGGAAGCTACCACACCTACAATTCCCTAGTAAAGCTGCAAGCATAGAATGAAAATGCTATGATTACAGTGAAGGACCTGCCTTCGGGCAGAATTACTATATATATATATATATATATATACATATATATATTTGTGTGTGTATGTGTGTGTGTGTGTGCGTGCGTGTGTGTGTGCCCCCTCAATGAGTTATCATGTAGTCAACTAAGATGTTACTTAGAAGGGGACGGCCGGTTAAATTTTGCTCGAAGCGTTGTTAAATCTTAGATTTAATGTATTTGTTTTTTATGTTTGGCGGAGGTGCGGAAGGTAATAATACTCATGTCCATCAGCATTTACATCCTCATGGATCAATTCCATATGATCAAGCTGAAATATTGATCCATAAATGCTTTGCATTGAACCATTAACAATTAAACAGACTGGGAAAATTGTAAATATGTTGATGAATCATTATGGGTCACCTAAGACTATTATCTACAATTAACCTAAAAACAGTCTCGCATGTGTCACTAGATGGAGATCAAATGCCTTATAGTGAGACAGTAAATTTCTAGGAGTATTTATTGATAACAACTTAAATTGGAATACACAAATAAACTATTCATGCAAAACAGTCTTCTCAATAATACATTCATTAAATCGCGTAAGAAATTGTCTGCCATTCGCTCTTAGGAAAATGTCCGTAGAAACACTTGCAATGCCCCATTTCGATTATTGTGACACTCTTTTTACAAACTTAAATATTATTTTCACTCAAAGACTTCAACGTGTTCATAATTCTTGCGCACGTTTTATTTGTGGTATTCGCAAATTTGACCATGTTACATCGTCCCTGGAACAATTATCGTGGCTTCGTCTATATAGATCGTAGAATTTTCCATTCCCTATCCCTTCTCTATAAAATATTCACACATCATCGCCTAATTATTTATCACGCCGCTTCATCAGACTGTCCGACACACATAATCTTGACACTCGATCCCATCAGCACATTGTCCTTTATATCCCTCCTCATCACACTGTATATTATTCATTATCTTTTACGGTCTCACTTACGAAAACATGGAATTCCCTTCCTCCCTATGTCAGAGACTGACAAACTATAACATCCTTCAAAAACAAACTAAAGAATTATGATGATCTTGATGAAGATTTTCGGGCTGTAGGCCGTGGTCGTGAGGCTTGTAGTTCCCCGACGTTTCGCCAAAGACTGCGTCTGGCATCCTCAAGGGTTGTCTTGAGTCTCAAGAAAATCTTCATCAAGATCATCATAGCAACTCCGGCCGTGAAAGTCTACGTGAATAAACTAAAGAATTATTTAATAACAAACCAACTTATACTCCTCAGTGATAGTATTCTTTTAACAATTGACAAATTAAATTATTTAATAAAAAAATATTAAGAATAACAAATATGTTCATTTGTTTTGTTTTAAATATTGTAAAATTGTAAAATTAGTTTTCTATATCTCATTATTTTATATACATTAGACAAGGACAATTTAATATTGTCTTGCCTGTATATATTTTATTATTAGTTTTAGTCCTAATTTAACTAACATTAACTGGTTGCATTATTTTTATTTAGTATTTAATATTAGAGTTAATTGAGATTGTTATATTCTGATGTAATATATGTTTGTACTGGTGAGTGGAAGAGAAGGCCACATGACCTTCTCTCCACCAGGCTAAATAAATCTAATCTAATCTAAAAACCAACAGGCGTTAACTTTGGATTGCATTCTTATACGAAGCTTAAAATATTCAGACTCAGGATCCACGGCTTAAAGTCCCTCTCGGAGAACTTGTCCTTTGGATATTTCCATCCTAAAAATCCATCTACCCCGGCCGAGTTTGAATCCGGAAGCCTTGGGACTAAAGGGAAGGAACATAATTACGGAACCATATAAAGGGTGTTTCTAAATTATATCGACAAAGTTTGGGACCAGATAGATAACCGTCGTTGAAGCATATTTTGTTAAGGAACCTATGGTCTGCGACACTTCGTTTCAGTGCTAGAGGGATCTTACAGGAAGGGATTGAAGGAAACGGATAAACACTCCTTTCAGTCCAAGAGGGTTTGTCATTACTACCTATCGCTTAGTTTGTTTACTTCCGGAGCTCAGTAGCATTCGGTATCAATTACAGCAAATTTGTTTAAATCCATTGGTACGATCTGTTGGCCATCTGACAGCTACATTTTGCTCTCGTTGGATAGGCATTGGTGGGCCCATTGCCTGGCCGGCACGCTAGCCTGACATGACCCTGCCTAGACTTCTTTTTGTGGGGTTACATGAAGGCAACGGTTTATGAAACCGATATTGACTCTGAAGAAGATCTTGTAGCACGCATTATCAGCGCAGCAGCTGAAATAAGGGAAAACCCCTGGCAACTTTGGAAGGGTAGGTCAAAATATGGCACATCGATGCACTGTTTGTCTGGATGTCAATGGACGTGTGTTCCAGCACTTGTTGTGATGGGACAATATACTGGATCCATCCTGACAACGCAACATTGGAGTGAGTTTTTCTTTTTCTTTTTTTTTATAATTAAGTAGGCCTACATTTTGTTTCTGCTTGTCTGTAAAGTATCTGGATTAACACACAGAATAATGTGACAGAAATGACTTGTTATTTGCACGTACCTACTTCCTTCCATCTCTTCCTCTAAGACTCCTCTAGCACTAAAACACAGCGTCATAGCCTATAGGTTTCTTAAAAAAATATACTTCAATGTAGGTTAACTATCTGCTTCCAAAGTTTGTCGGTCTAATTCAGAAACATCCTTCGCACAATCGAAGTTTTTACAGTACCAGACAAAATACTACTTCTTTGCTACATGTTCCAAATTTCTAGTAGATATCTAGGACCCAAATTATATAATGAATTAATTAGATCCAATCCAGAACTAAGTAAACTAAACACAGCTAGTTTTAAAAAAGCGATTAAATTAATTATTTTTAATTAATTAATTAATTAAGCGAATAAAATTAATAATTTGAATATTTTAAAATAATAAATATAAAGCATATATTTTTGCTAATTACTTTCTTCTGTATTATTGGTTATAATTCATTACATTATATGGTTTATATTATTTTATGTAAATCATTCTCCATTCCCAATACATTATTATTTTTTATTTGTATGTGTCATAATTTATGTAAAAATGAAACTGGCCCCTAACTTTAAACGTATAAATTCTACTTGTATTATTCATGTAACTGAACTGCACCCGAGCACGAGCACTTGCTCATTCGGGTGTCAATACTGTGTATAATATTTATTTGTAAATAAAATGTATTATTTATTCTTTAAAATATATATATATATATATATATATATAAAATTCATTAGCACTATCGAAACCGGAGGTTCACGGCTGCACGGACTTAAGCTCTCTATATATTCCTATCCTGATCTTATGCTTTCCATAGATCTACATCCCATGTATAATTCAACACACACACATACCTACATTATTCTCATGGTAATTTTCGGTGTCTACTAAGTAGAACTGATGAGGATTTGAAAAAAGAATATGGAGAAAAATTATGAAAAAACAAATCTTAGAGAGTGGAAGCAGTTCTTATCCGTCTACAGAAACTGGCACGTTCTTATGAAACGTAGTCTAGGAGAGAGTATCGTGCAGGGAGTCCATATCGATTTAGTGGTCTGCGATTTCCCTGGAGGGTAGAGAGCCGGTGCCGCCGAGGTTTCGCTCACTCACTCTCAAGAGAGAAGGAAGAAAGCGAGAGTGAGAAGAAGCTGACTGTGGTCACGTTAGGTATTTAATACCAATCACTAGAAATCCCCCCTAACGAATAACCACATATTGTTATAGGAGATATGAATGGGTTAAATGTATAGTAGTGCAAGTCATTTTCCTCAGCAGTAAAACTGATACAGTTATTGTTTGTTTTATTAATTTGTTTATTTTTTTATTTACTAGCTAATACCCAGCGTGCGCTGCTTCGCCTAAATAAATGAAAATTAATCTACTTTTATGTTTAGTTGATTAAGTAAATGGAAAAATAATTATAAATTTATATTTTTAGATACCTCGTGCTGATTACCCGGCGTTGCCCGGGAATCTACTTATCCCGATCTTCTTGACATAAATGAGCTGAAATACAAAAATTAATGTGTTTTATGTTTAGTTAAATAAGTGGGAGGAAACATTTATAACGTAATTATGTTTAGATACTCCGTGCTGTTTACCCGGCGTTGTCCGGGAATCTACTCATCCCGATCTTGTTGGCATAAATGAGCTGTGTAATGATTTAGTATTCTTATTCTTTAGTACGAAAGGGCATTATTAAACAATAGGTAGCGTGTGTCGGGGAAAATATAGGAATTTGAGTCGGTTCAGGGTCCTAGTGCTTGGAAGACAGGACTCTTGGTAAACGAAATGACTTAGGCTTGTTGGCTACTTCGATGAGACATAAGGATTACCGATACCAGCTAAATTAAGGTTCTATATTGAATTAGGTGACCCACATGTAAAGGAAATACACAACTCCTCTCAATGATAACTATTGATTCTTACAGAGGTAAACTAATGTAATGATTTTTTGCTACATGGAAGACAACCTTATACATTCAGACTTAAAAAAACTACACCATTACAAGATATATCAAACATATATAAATCATATAAAACATAAACCTTATATAGAAGTGTACTTGCGACAATATGTATTAAGACAAATCAGGAAAACTCAAGAGACAAAATATAACTCAATAAAAAAACACTTAAAGCTAAAATATTAAGATATTAAAATTGTGAATTTTTAAGTTGAAGCTAAAGGTTTAATATTAATTTCTGAACTCCGATATGAGTCCAAACTTAATTTCAAAGTTCAATTTTCTTCAATTGGTAATTATTGAAATTTACTGATATAAGTTAAAATATATATTTTTTTTCAAATGCCCCAGGTTTGTCTTTTGACATTCCTGGTTTCTTTCCTGGCAGCATGGCGTACTCGTAACCCACTTATGAGGTTGGGGCGCCTGTAAGGCGGAGTTACGTTGCCCCGATGACATGATAGGTGATGATGATGATAATGGTGCGCCAGGATGAATATGAATGATGGTGATTGCGATGGCCATATGACTTCGGGGACCGTTTGGACCTTAAAGTTTTCCTGACATTTGTCTTACAGGTGAGGAAAAACCCCGATAAAAACCTCACCCAGAAAAACTGTCCCGACCGGGGATCGAACCCGGGCCCGCTGCGTGACAAGGCAGCACGCTACCCCGAGACCACAGCGGTGGACTATAAGTTAAAATATTATCAAGTTCTTTTAAGATCTATTTAAAATACATATTATATATCCTGAAGTTATAGTAAAATATAACCAAGTCTTACTTACAAAGTACAACCGCCAGAATCATGTCGTGCAGTGATAGTAGACGTTCGCCCTTGGTTAGCTGCCGTTGATCTCATCCTGCTTTTCGAAGTTCCCGTTTATATATGATTTTTCTAATGTCCAAAATATTTCCCCAGATTTGAACTAATTTCGTCTGAGTTTCGCAACACCCCTCGACCCTCTATTAACATTGTTTTTTAAAACTCCCTTGTCTCATAAAATAGCTAATCCATTATCATTGGTATCTTTGCTTTTAAGATTGCCTTGTCTTCATAAAATATGCTAACCTATTTTCTTGCCTAACCCCCAAATCTACATTGGTATGTTTCAAAGTGTTGATCGTTATCTCTACATAACTTTCGTTTCAAGGGTTTGTTTTTAAAACCTCCTTGTCTCGCGAAATAAGCTAAACTATTTCCTTATAATTTTATCATTATATTTAGTTTTATTATATTAATTATTTTTTTTAATCCTGTCAGGTAATATCCATTTTAAATTTTCCGCTAATTATGGTGATGTTGTCCTGACGTTTTTAACCACTTATAACAAGTTGAAAGACGAAAATTAATGTACTTCTTATAACTAGTTAAATAAGTAATATGAAAAATAATTATAAATATATATCATAATTATTTTAAGTTTCCCCGTGCTGAATACCCGGTGTTGCCCGGGAATCTACTTATCTCGATCTTCTTGGCATAAATTAGCTAAAAGACAAAATTCGTTATTGTGAGTTATCCGTAAATGAATACCCGCCATGTGCTGCTATGCTTGCACAGGAATCTACGTACTTTTCTCGATCTTCTTGGCATCAATGAAAGACAAAAATGGTTATTGTGAGTTATCCGTAAGAGATAAACATATGCTGTCGCGGACTTTTTTGTAGAGCTTTTTGAGATATTCAAATAGGTGTACATTACTTTTGTGTATTTGTTATGGTTTAGGGAGCGTAAGCCATTTAAGCGTTCAAAGAGCTAATTTATTAACGTTTTCCACTACAAAGGGCGATTTTTAAGGATGTAGGAGTTGAGTATCACAACTCTCTTATAGCCTATGTTCATCCCGGGAATCTCCTGAACATTTTACGAAAAGCCCCATCACAATCGGATCAACGGCATGGTCGCGCATATAGTACGAACAAAGAAACAAACATTAACCTTTATATAATAGATTCAGTCTGATGAAGATAGGTCACGTAGCCTTCTCTTCCATTCACCAGGACGAACAAATGTCACATAATATAGCAATCACAATTAACTCTAATATTAAGTAAATATAAATATCCTCAACTCATGTCCAACTCAGGGTCGGGTCGAGGAATGAGATGAGATGAAGCCTATACATTTACAGAGATCTGTGAACGGCAAGGGTGCCGGCTGCACCGTCACAGGGGGCGGATGAATGAAATGGAACGAAATGGATGAGATGAGTATGGAGAAATGAAATTTGTGGCAGGGGAAAACGGGATAAATCCCGAGAAAAACCTGCCCAAGCTCAGTTTCAACCACCACTAAACCTACATGGAGTGACCGAGGCTCGATCTCGGGACCCCAGCGGTGAGAGGCGAGCGCCTAACCGCTTGCGTCACGGAGCCGCCTCTAATATTAAATAGTAAATGAAAATGTTATCAATAAGGTAATATGTATAAGATTAAGATCGATAACATAATAATGTTTTTTAATCATGTTCTGCCATAGAGCAGATCCTTCACTGCAATCATAAAAGTTCATGTTATTGCTCCCAGCGATCCTACCTTTTTTGATTACGTTGAGTCTGAAAGTTTTGAGTGACTATATCAACAATCCTTTGCCCGGGCCCATATAAGGCATGTTAAGTAAAAGTTTTAATGAAAAATCATTAGGTCATTGAAATACAAATAATATAAAAAAAATTATCTTCTAGGCCGTTAAAAGATATGAATAAATTAACATAATTCGGTCATCAATAATTGAGAAAAAGAAAGATAATAATAATAATAATAATAATAATAATAATAATAATAATAATAATAATAATAATAATAACAATAATAATAATAATATTCATACATACACACACAATCCAGTCCAGCCGAGGGCTAGGGTTCACAGTCCTGGTTGCCCTACCCTGGCTTATGGGACTGATGAAACCAAACAGCTCCTTCGAGTTACTGTCGACCTAACCACGACGATTTCAAAGTTGAAGATGACTCTGATACTCACTTACTTGCACAGCTTATTTGAGGCTTTCGATATCGAGGGGAAGATGCGCAGTCACACGCAGCGCATAAAGAAGGAAGGGGGGTACGTAAGAGAGAGGACAACGAAGACAGGAATTTGGCTGTCCTATAACATCACTGTAGAGGGAAGACACGATGACGTTGTTGTTACATGCCGAAAAAGTGATTTCGGTACATTATGTTTTGCACCTTTACTAGGGAATTATATGTGGAAGCTTCCCGTTATTTTCCACATAATAATGTTAATGATAATTAAAATTGAGATTAAAACTAATAATAAAATGTACTCGACCAATATTAATTATTTGGTAGACTGTCTCTATCTATTGCACATAAAAAACAAAGATAAAATAAAAAAGTAAAAGTAAAGTGATCCCACTATAGGCCTTGGGAGTCCCTTGGGGTAGTGGGAGGTTAAGGCTCCCACTTTTTCTAGACAATCGGCACCTGATGTCAGCCGGGTTGTCAGCCCTGCGAGACGGCCGCCCAAAAGATAATGAGATATAATAAACTAATTTGTCGGTTTTACAATATTTGAAACAAACAACTTAAAATACTTGTTAATCTTAATAGAATGTTCATAACATAAATTAAAAATAGTATTAATATTGTTAAAAAATATTATCAGTGAGGTGTATAAATGCTTTGTTATTAAAAAAACTCTTTAGTTTGTTTTTGAATGATATTATAGTATGGACATGTATTAACTGGTGTTTTTCGTTTAATGTATCATATTTATATTATTATTATTATTATTATTATTATTATTATTATCATGCTTATCGTATAAAACGTTTGTACATGAAATTTACATTGCAACTTACAATATACACTGCTCAAAAAATTAGGGGATATTGTAGAATAACCTATTAAGACTATGTTTTTAGGAACAGTATTAGATGCAATCACTTTCTATTACTCCAAAAGAATGTCAACAAGAGTTTGAAGTCATTACGTAACCTCTGTACCACACCAGATGTCAAAGAGATCCTGATTAGGAATATGGGAAACAAACAAAGCAACATTAACATGAGTGAAAATGTTTCTTTAGTATGGTGTATGGTCTCCTCGAACGGCCAGCACTGCCTCACACCTGTATGGCATTGATGCAATGAGGTTAGCAATGAGTTCTTGGGGGATACGTGGCCACTCTTCCATAAGAGCAATGTGCAGCTCTGGAACAGTTGTGGGAGGTGCTGGTCTGCCTGCAATGCGCCCCACACTTGCTCTATCGGATTTAAGTCCGGGGAGGAAGCTGGCCATTGCATACGCTCGATACCCTCCACTTCCAGCATGTCGTCCACCAAGCCAGCTCTGTGGCGTCGTGCATTATCGTCCATAAAAAGGAAAGAATCACCTATGGCATCAGCATAAGGCACGACAAAAGGTCGGAGAATCTCATCTCTATACTTTACCGCAGTCAAAGTACCACCTTGGATAACGTAGAGGTCCGTACGTCCACCACTACTGACTCCTGCCTACACCATCAATCCACCGCCACCATATGGGGATCTTTCACGTACAAAAGCTGGATTGTTTCGTGTCCCTTTTTCTCTCCAGATGAATACACGCCGACTATCACATTCCATGTTGAATCGCGACTCATCAGAAAAAAGAACTGATCTCCATTCAGCATGCCTCCACCCACGATGTTCCTCCGCCCAGTTTCTGCAATCTCTACGGTGTTGTGGAGTTAACCTGGTACACACCAAGGGCCTACAGGCATAGAGACCACTTCCATGCAGTCGATTAGGGACAGTTTGAGTTGACACCCTGCGTCCTGTTGCTGTTTGAAGTGTATTTCGCAGTTGAGTTGCATTCTGCTGTCTATTCCGACGGGCTGTTAACAAGAGGTAACGGTCATCCCTTGCTGTTGTTGCCCTTGGTCGACCTTGTCCGGCTCTTCTGTGAACAGTATGTTCTTTGAAAATGATTCCAAAGACTGGAAATCACGCTTTGAGACACCCAAATGGCTTGTGCCACCTCTTGTTGTGTCTGTCCAGCTTCCATCCTTCCTATTGCCCTCCAAGCCATTGGTTCAGGTAAATCACGTTTGTCCCTAAGGCAAGTCATTCACTAACTGAAAACTGGACTGGATTTAAAAACAGCAACAAAACATTCACCCCACACCACCCTTTCACATCAACAGTACAGACACTGCCCTCTGGTGTGGTACCGAGGTTACGTAACAACTTCAAACTCTTATTTACATTATCTTGGAGTAATAGAAAGTGATTGCATCTAATACTATTCCAAAAAACAGTCTTAATAGGTTATTCTACAATATCCCCTAATTTTTTGAGCAGTGTATTTTTATTTCTTTATAATTATAGTGTATATTATAATCTATACTGTAAACGTGTATTTGTAATTTGTGTTGGTTGAGTGGAAGAGAAGGCCTTACGGTCTTAACTGTCAGAATAATTTAAACTATTATTATTAATTTTATTATTATTATTGTTATTATTACTTTTTTTACAAATGCCCCAGATTGTCTTTCGACATTCCTAGTTTCTCTTCTGGCATTGCGTACTTGTAACCCACTTCTGAGATTGGGGCGCCTGGAAGGCAGGGTTACGTAGCCCCGATGATATGATGGGTGATGATGATGATAGTGGTGCGCCAGGAGAGTTCCTAATCCTAAGCTTAATCTAAGATGAATATGAATGATGATGATTGCGATGACCATATGATTTCGGGCACCGTTTGGGCCTTAAAGTTTTTTTGACATTTGTTTTACAGGTGAGAAAAAAACCCGATAAAAACCTCACCCAGAAAAACTGTCCCCGACCGGGGATCGAACCCGGGCCCGCTGCGTGACAAGGCAGCACGCTACCTCGAGACCACAGCGGTGGATATTATTATTATGATTATGATGATGATTATGATGATAATGATTATTATTATTATTATTGTGATTATTATTATGATTATTATTATCATCATCATTATCGTCCTATCATTATTAAGATTATTATCATCATCATTATGACTGTTATCATTATCATGATTATCATCACCATCATGATATCATCATCATGATTGATTATCATTATTATTATTATTATTATTATTATTATTATTATTATTATTATTATTATTTGTAGTTAGCTAATCTCTGACATAGGGCGGAAGGGTATTCCATGTTGTGGCATGTGAAACTGTAAAAGATAGTGAATAATACACAGTGTGATGAGGAGGAATATAAAGAACAATGTGCTGATGGGATCGGGTGTCTAAATTATGTGTCGGAGAATCTAATGAAGCGGTGTGATAAATAATAGGCTATAAAATATTTAAAATATAAAATCAGTACCAGATAATCAGTCGTCCTCAACTATAACAAAGATCTGCTTGAAAACTTTGTCAAGTAGTTAAAAAGATGAAGGCCTTTCAAAACAATGTTTCATCTTCTCTATTTCTACTGGTAATAATGTTGTTGTATAGGCCTAAGTTGTACAACGGGTTCAGGTCTGCGGGCGTGTTCTATCAGGTACTAATTTTATATTTTAATATTTATTTTATAACCTCAACTGTGTTCTAAAATTCATTTTAGAAGTATTAAAATTAGGCTATCATGTGTGTAGTATTTTATAGAGAAGGGATAGGGAATGGACAGTCATACGATCTCTTAGACGAAGCCACGGTAATTGTTGTAGGGACGGTGTAACATGATTATCGTATTTGCGAATACCACAAATAAAACTTAACGGGTAGGGGTGAATGTGCTTTATTCCTTAGGTCCAATATCAATTGATAACTAGTTCATGTGAACACCAGCGACAGAGTGTACAGTTTGATAATGAGGACCTCATCACTACATTCAATCTCAAAACTCATCATCATCATCAACAACAAGGATTAAGCCCAATGGCCTGTTCCGATCTCATTATAGGTCGAATTGGTCCTTCCATCTCTTCAATGGTCTTCCCAACATTCTTCTCCCTTTTGGTTTATAATTATACATTTTTCTTGGTATGCGCTGTTCATTCATTCGTAATATGTGGTGAAGATAAGCATTTTGATAATATTTTATTATTTCACAGAGATTAAATATATTAAGTTGTGTTCTTATATCTTCGTTTTTCTTTTTATCGGTACTTTGGTATCCTGCTATTGCTCATCATCTATAAATACTGATATGAAATTGCAATATATATATATATGAATAATTGATTTTTTACGAATTATAGACTCATGTAGAATATATTGCGTCATATATTTCTTCAGAAAACCTCTAAAATGTGAATTTTCAAATAGGGTATTTTTGTTATGTCAGATGTACTTGTGACGAGTCTGTACTAACAGCCTACCCTGCTACATGATCTTTTCTCCATCCGCCTATTTGATCCAAAAATGTTCCTTCTTATATCTTGTAAGCCCATGTTTCTCTTAACAGAGATTTAGGCGCTCTCCCCCTACAGGGAAGAATTTGAACCATACTAATTTAGTTACACTTGTTTTCGTATAGATGTCATTTGAGTGGTCCGTGGTCAGCGTTCCATCTCATACTGACATCTAAGGAAACCAAGGAAGTACTAGGACGGGAAAATTCGGTAAATGTTGCTTAGAGGCCTTTTCATTCAGGCTTAAGGATCATTTAAGAGCCTGAAAATCTTCAGACTCGGGACCCACGGCTTAAAATCCCTCCTGGAGGACTTGCTCCTGGATTTTTCCATCCTAAAAAATCTGTCGACCCCGGCCGGGTTTGAACCGCGACCCTCGGGACCAGAGGCAAGGAGCATAACCACTAGTCCACCGCGGCCGATAAAAATGTTCCTAAGAACTCAAAAACTTGTAATATTTTCTCCTCCCTTAAAGTAAGACTCCATGACTTTCGCATCCACATAATGGAAGAATAATAGTTTTATTTATTTATTTACTGTTTTTTCGTTTCACCCTCTTTGGACTACGTTGGATCATTCATTTCTCTGTGTTTTGTTCCTTTTCTTAGTGCCCAGGATTTTTTTTCGTTCTTTCTGATCTTCTTTTCCTCTCTTCTTCCGAGGTAATAGGTTTGGATTTTTGTTTAGATTTGTCTTGGAACCTTACGTCTTCATCTTGAATAATTAATTTAGTTGTTCGATCGATTAGTGAATTTTCTGTAATATTTCATTGTAGTATGTCATTTTCAGTTTCTTTTCAGTTTTATATAATTTCAGTTCAATATTTTTTATTTCCAGAAGTGAACCTAAGTCAATTTTTTTTCTGCATATCATTCCTCTGCTACTAACATAGTTTATAAATCATTATTTATTTAAAATTATATAACTTTACATTGAATAACATTGAAGGTATAGGCAAAGAGAACATAAAACATAGAATTGAATTGAGTAGCAAAATAATATCATCGTTAAATTCCATATGGTGGGATAAGCATATTTGGAAAGACACAAAAGAATACATTGGTAAAACATTGGTGGAATCTGTTGCAATGTTTGGAAGTGAGGTATGGACAATCAATAAGTACTACAAGAATAGACTAATAGCTATAGAAATGGATTATTTACGGAGAAGTGCCAGAAAGTCTAAATTAGAACATGTCACAAATAAGGAAATTAGAAACATAATGGAAGCAGAAGAAAGCATAATTGAAAGAATTGAGGAGAAGGAATTAAAGTGGTTAGGACATGTTTTAAGAATGGAAGATGAGCGATGGCCGAAGCAAACTACATGAATGGCATCCAAACAGAAAGAAGAAAAGAGGGAGACCAAAGTTAACATGGAAGGAAAACATGAATACAGTAATGCAAGCTAGAGGGCTAAGATCGAAGATGCCCAAGATCGTAGGTTTTGGAGGTTTGGCACGGGAAGACGGCAGCAGCTGCAAAAACCCGAAGGTAGATAGATCTTTACATTAATTATTAAGTAAAGAGTCTAAGAACACTGTAGTCCGCATTGCATTTTCCTAAATATGATTCTAGAATGGGGGACGTAAACGGGAGAGGTTAAACTAAGAGTAAGATATGAAGAACATTAGGTAACGTAGAGAGAGCAAATTACCGTAATTAATAAGGAGTTATGACTGTGTTTTAAGTGTAGGCTGTCACAAGATGTTTATATACGACCAAGTAAACAAACAGCAATTAAATTACTGCCGCTCCTGCAGACGCAGGACTCAAATATAGCTGTTTTACTTTTATGTCCAATTACCAACACTCCCGCTGAAATGTGTTTTTATCTTCTATGCATTCTAAAACTATGTTACAAACCAGCTATAAAAACAAGAGTGAAAATGAATTCATTATTATCACGGCCCAATGATACTTCCACTTTTCTCTCCCTGCATTACATATTCTGGTACTCCACTTTTTCTTCAGAATTTCAAACTTTTTTCTATTAACTTTATCAACATTAACTAACTCACTGGCACTATGTAACCCATAGGTTCATGGCCGCGTGGACATAAGCTTTCCATACATCCCGATCCTGAGCCTTGTTTTCCAATCATCCCCTGGATAAACAACTTCCTTCAAATTGTGGTTAATATTATTCTCCCACCTCATTCTTGGTCTACCAACTGAGCGTTTTCCCTCTGGTTTTCCTATAAGAAGCTTCCTTGCTCCTCTTCCATTCCGCAGTCGTGCCACATGTCCTGCCACATGTCTTGAGTCTACGAGACTCAACTATCCTTATTATAGGCTATATGGTTTCCTATAAAGATCATGTAGCTCTCTATTATATAGTCTTCTCCATTCGCCTATCTTTTCATCTGTCATTGGTCCAAAAGTTTTCCTAAGAATTTTATTCTCAAATACTTATATCCTTCTCTACTCCCTTAAAGTAAGAGTCTATTTTTCGCATCCACATAATATAACTAGGAGAATAACAGTTTTATATATTTTCAGTTTTTCAGTTTAATGTTTTGTTTTTAGAGAGAATTGGGAAGTCAAGAGTCCATGTAATACATAATAGCATGCATTACTAGAAATGAGCTTAAGTTTAATTTCTTAGTACAACTCATTCTTATTTTTAATTATTGTTCCTAGGTATGTGAATTCAGCCACTTCTTCAAAATTTCCCCCGTTTGTTATTAGCTGCCCATTTCCATTATATAATGTATTTCTATGTGTGAATAAATATTTAGTTTTAAAATTTATCAAAAGCTTATAATAATCCACAAATGCTACTTGCGTATTGATGTTCATATCATCATCGGCATCAAGATTTAGGCCTTCTGGCCTGTTTTCGTCTCAAAGTAGTTGTTCATGCCATCTCTTCAATGGTCGGCCTATATTTATTTTTCCTTTGGATTATAATGGTACGACACATAGATTTCCTCGTGTCTGGTATTGTGAATCTGAACTCCTCAGCTTGGTCTATATTTTTTTAACTATAGATGTAATTGGTTCTACATTTAATTCTTCTCTAATACATTTCTTTTGCGATTTAGTAATTCATAACCTGGAATAATTCAGAGAAATCTCTTTTCTGATTACTCCATTTGTCTTAACTAATCAAATATTAAGGCCCAGTATTCGATTGCATATTATATTAGCAGATGCTATGCAAATACTTTATAAAGTTTTAATAATGTTTATTTTTATACATTGTGCTTTAATGTCATGTATTTCACATCCTCACGACTCTGAGCTATCAACACTTTATCATCTGCAAATAATAAGGAATGTATTGTGCCACCTTGAACTGGTACTCCCATGCCTCCACAATATCGATTCCACTGCTCCAATATTTGCTGGATGTATATTTTGAACAGAGTAGGGGACATACTACAGAATTTTGAAGTCTGTTGTGGAAAGCATAATGACTTATGGTGCTGAGGGATGGACTTTGGTAGAGGGACAAAAAACTAAGATCTTGGCAGTGGAGATGGATGGAATAAGACACAGTGCCAGGGTGTCCAGGTTGGAAAGAAGAAGAAATGAAGAAGTGAGGCGGATGATGGATATGGAGGAGACAGTGGTGGAAAGGATCGAAAGACGAGCTCTTCAGTGGTATGGATATGTCAGGAGAATGGAGGATGAAAGGTGGCCCAAAACTCTTTTCGAATGGTCACCTTCTGGTAGAAGGAAACGGGGCAGGCCAAGAACAACTTGGAGAGGAGAGATCCATAGATTGATGAACGACCGAGGTCTGGAGGAGGATGAATGGCGTGATCGGTAAGAATGGCGAATGGGAATACAGGGTAACCGCTGAAAAGTGGAGAGGCCCTCAAAAGTAAGTAAAGTAAGTAAGCTTTAATGTTTTAATAGGTTTATAGTTCCACAAAACAGTCTAAATCTGTTTAGTTTTATTTAGGCGTCTTCAAATTATCTGTACTCCACATTATATCCTATATATACACATGAATTCATTTATTTCTTCAAATATTTCTCTAATACAATTTTGATTCTTCTGAGTTGTGATCCTTGGAATGACACTACGTTAGTTTTTTGTAGAAATAATCATGTTGTATTTATGAGCAATCTGACTTACAGTAGCTTATGGACTGCTTCTTGGACTTCCCTGTTCTCCTATAATAATATAATTATCGGCAAAGAGTAATGTTGTAAAATTTATATTATTAATAGTTAAATATTATTTTAAATTAACTATTTTTAATAATACCTTCAATGTAATAATTTTCTTCAGTTTGGTATATAATCTACATGGTATATTCATTCATAGTGTTCTGCTCAAGAGCAGGTCTTTCACTGCAAACTCAGCAATCTCCACTCTTTCCTTAACTCAGCTTTCCTTTTTTGTATCTGCATACAAACCATTTATTTTAGTATTATCTATCAGCCATGTTTGCAGCTTTACTAGGGATATATAGGTGTGGTAGCTTCCCGTTTCTTTCCACACCCCACTCTCTCTTTTGCATCTTAAAATCTTAAAAGATCTTAAGAAGGTCCCGAGGGGCCCCAACTTGGAGGTGAGGAGAGTGGATTTGGCTAAGTTAGACCCTCCGGACTTCACCAAAATTCACTCCAGAGGTTAAATATCAGTTCCATCAGGGTTTTTGACCAGATCGAAGATCCGGAAATCCCAATTAGCCTCAGTTCCCTCATGGTATATATATATATATATATATATATATATATATATATATATATATATATACAGTAAAACTTGTTTACTTCGGAACGTGAATAATGCGGAAATCTGTTCAATGTGAACAAATTTATTGGTCCCGGCGAAATAATAGTAATTTTACATGTATTTATTTGGCATAAAA
This sequence comes from Diploptera punctata, assembly GCA_030220185.1. NCBI lineage: Eukaryota > Metazoa > Arthropoda > Insecta > Blattodea > Blaberidae > Diploptera > Diploptera punctata. The sequence continues at coordinate 45,058 of JASPKZ010010404.1, forward strand.
GGCGGAATTTGTCCAACGCAGAAACGGAAGGATATTTCCACACAATTCATGAAAAAAAGTTTATAAAGCGGAAAGGTAGAGAAATAAATTAGTTTCCATTGCATTGAATTTTCATTATGCCAAAAAACAATAAGGAATGTTTCCTGCCGCCGGGTAAAATTTTATTTCGACCTCACTGCACACCCGTTATGCGAAATACAGATACCTGTCTTACAAATAACCATTGCACTGTAAGATTTTAAATTATTTTAAGTTCTGAGACCGATCTTTCACAGGTAGAGTTCTGAATTTACTCGTACGAAATAAAGATGGCTAAAACGTATGTATCAATGTCATTAAACGAAAATTGCAAATGATTGAAGATAAATCTCCAAATTTCCGAACCGATGCTCCAAAATCCAAAATCAAGCTCTAGCTGTTGCTAAATCCCTAATCCCTAAGGAATAACGATTTCAAGGCAACTTCAGGTTGGCTGGAGAGTTTTAAAAGACGACACAATGTAGTGAGGAATGGCATTTGTGGAGAATCAAAGGATGTAGACGAAAGTGTAGTTAGTGAGCGGAAACCAAAAGTGCATACTTTAATTTCAGGACATATTTAACGCTGACGAAACGGGACTGTTTTTTTTTTCTTTTCGCGCGTTACCTCCGAAGTCGTTCATACATACTATACTTCACTTTTCAAAGGTAGCGGAACTAATCCAAGGTACTCTATAACCTAAGATTTTTAATAAGTTTTAGTTTTTTATAATGCGGAATTTTGTCTAATGTGGAAACAAAAATTGGTCCCATCCGATTCCGCTTTGAGCAAGTTATACTGTATATATATATATATATATATATATATATATATATATATATATATATATATATACATACATACATACATACATATGTTGTTGGTATAACTGAGTGATATTGATAGACTTCTAAACCGCTCAACCGATCTTCGTCAAAATTTTACAAACAAGTTTTCAGGTAGGGCGAGTGTTCAGCCGCTACATATTAGGCCTATGTTCTAACAACATTAGGTGTAGGAGTTCGCCTCAAACGAAAATTTATAAATTCCTCTAGCGGTCGCAATTTTCGATGTTTCACAATGAAACTCTATACCCTATTAAAAGAACCGAGATAGATACTCTAAAAAAAATCAGCAAAATTTGACCATTAGAAAAGGCGTTTACCTGATATTCGAAATCAAAAATTATAGCAACCATTATCTTTGGTTCATCGCAGTATATACCATGTAATTTAATTAGCCCTTAATATATAATTTATTTAGGCATAGCAGTGCACGCCGGATATTAACTAGTGTACTATATAAGGCCCTATTATTTAGTTTATACATTTTTTTGTTTTTTTATTGTTTTGTTTATATATTTATATATCATTCTCCTTTGCATTAATTCCTTGTGTGTCAGAGTCAGTTTTATATTTTCCTTCGTTTTCTTCTTCTTCTTCTTCTTCTTCTCCGACTTTCGCCCACTTATCGGTTTGCCGTCTTCAGTTTCCATTTATTTCTATCATTCCAATCTCCTTCTTCCAAATTTCTATCATCCATTATAGTTCTGGCATAACTCTTCCATTTCCATCTTGGTCTGTCACGTTTATTTCTTCCAGGGGGTGACCATTGGTATATATTTTTTGCCATCTTTCATCTTCCATTCTCTTTACATGGCCATAACATTTAAGACATTGATTTTCAATTCTCTTAATAACAGATGTGATGACATTCATTTCTCTCCACATTAATTCACTTTTTATTTTATATTGTCATGTTTATTATTTTTTTAAGGCTTCTTCTAAAATAATCAAATTCAACTGATCTAATTTTATTCTTTTGTAATTCCGTCAAAGACCAAGTTTCACTCCCATATGACAAAATATTCTGTATTATGTTCTTATGAATTTTCATTTCAGTTTCCTTTGTAACATTTTTGTTCCAAACTATTCCATGTTATGTCTTAGTTGCATTTTCTGCCTTTGCAATTTTAGTTTGTACATCTCTTTCACATGTACGTAAACATGTAATTATTGATTTTAGGAAGTAATATTTTGAGGCTCTTTTTATCAAGTATTTTTTTTAGTCTAGAAATATCGAAATATTTTACCTCAATTTAATGTTGATTTCTTCTCGAACATGTTTCGATATATTCTTCTATATCATCGTCAGCTTTACTAGTCTAGTAAAGCTGACGATGAAATAGAAGGATATTTTGAAACATGTTCGAGAACAAATCAATTTAATGTTGTTTCTAGAATAAAAAAAAAACCCTTGATGTGAATATTGATCCAAGATATTTAAAAATTTCACACTTTTTTATTTTCCCAGTTTCGAGTATGAGATCATCCACATCCTTTCCCAAACAGTTATATTCTGTTTCCTGTAAATTTATATTCACTCCCCATTTTGTATATTCTTCCATTAATGTATTTATCATGTATCTCATAGCATCATCCCTGCAAAAATTATTTGTTCATCTGCAAACAATAATAAATGTAGTATTTTTCCTCCTATAGGAATACCCATTTCAGAACATTTTATACCATAAATTAAGAGCCTGGTCTAATAAATGTTAAAAATAATTGGCAATAAACTGCATCCCAGTCTTAAGGCCTTTATTTACTGTGAATTCCTATGTTAATTTATTCTCTATTTTTACTTTAGCTTTTGTATGACTATAAATCCTACTAACAATATTAATCCATTTATCAAATATATTCATATTTATCATTGCCGTCCATAACAATTGTCGAGGTACACTATCATATGCCATCTCTAAATCAATAAAGGTCATGTGTAGTTCTTTATTTTTTGCTAGGATTTTCTCTTTTAATTGTATAATACAGAAAACATTATCAATACATGATCTTCCACTCCGGAATTTTCTTAAGTTATCTTTTATCTCCTTGAATTTAAAATGTACTTCCTAATGTATTTAATTGCCTTTTTCAGTATTAAATTATTATATATTATTTTTTTGAAGAGAAAAATTATACGCTCAGACCGGGACTTGAACCCGGGACCCTTGGTTCTCTAGACCAAGTGCTCTACCAACTGAGCTACCTGAGCAAGTACCGATCTAAATGCAAATCTTTCTCTATATACATTGTAATTCCCGTCCACCAAATGCTATGAAGCCATGCTTCTACCTTGCAAATGGCGGCTCCTTTTATTAAGAAGACATATTTGGGAATTATACATTACAGCCAGTACGGCTTTTTCATGTTTTATTATTGATTTCGTACATCTCAATGATGGATAAATCATATTTGAAGAGAAAAATTATACCAAGGGTCCCGGGTTCAAGTCCCGGTCTGAGCGTATAATTTTTCTCTTCAAATATGATTTATCCATCATTGAGATGTACGAAATCAATAATAAAAATATATTATTTTGTTTATTTTCCTTCACATTATTTTTTTTTAATTTATATGTGCCAGAATGTATTTTATATCTTTAAATTAGCTCCTTAACTTATATAGCCTATTTTGTTTTCCCTCTCCCTTTAACTAAAACTTTGCAATGTATTCTATGCATTATTTATGTAACTGAATTGCACCCGAGCACTAGCAATTGCCGATTCGGGTGTCAATACTGTGTACAACATTTATTTGTGAATAAAATTTATTTTTATTCTTAAATGTATTTATTTATTTACAGGTTCACAATCTTCCACAACATCTTCATATGCCCAAATAATATTCGGACATTCTCCTGCACAACTCTCTGTAATTCCAATATCATTCGTCCAATCATTATTTCCTCATGCTGTTCAAAACACCATCAATCCATGTATTTTTTAGCTGTCCTCTTCTTCATCTTCTTCTTCTTCTTCTTCTTCTTCTTCTACCAAGTGGCACTCATTCTAGTATTCTTCTAGGGAATTTGTCTTCTGTCATTCTTTTTTACATGACCATACCATTTTAATTGTTTATTTTTTATGAAATCCACAATTGAAGTTTGAACATTTATCATCATCAGCATCATCATCTGCATTCATGGATTAGGTCTGTTGACCCGTTCCGACTTCAGCCCATCTCTTTCTAGGTCTGCACACATCTCGGGTGCCTTTAGGTTTGTATTTTGTTATTTGTTTTGGATATCTATCTTCATTCATTCTGTCTATGTGTTGCTTCCATTTTTGTCTATATGTATCTATTTTATCAGTTATTGCAAATATTTCAAGTTCCTGTCTTATTTCTGTGTTCTTGATTCTGTCTTCCTTGGTGCACCCTTTAACATATCTCAAAAATTTCATTTCTGCCGCCGTTATCCTACTTACATTTATCTTTTGTTTAATTACATCATCATCATCATCATCGTCATCATCATTGTTCAGGGATTAAGCCTGTTGGCTCGTTCCGGTTTCATGAAAGCTAGAATTGTTAAAATTGTTCAGACCATCTTCTGTGTGGGCATTCAACATTTCTCCTTCCGTGCGGTTTATAATTTAGCAATAATTTTGGAAATCTTCCTTCTGGCATTCTATCAATATGTTCTTTCCAGTCGTTCCTATATTTAATTATTCGGTCTGTAAGTTTGAAAATATTTAGTTCCTTTTTATATCTTCATTTCTTTTCTTATCCAGCAGAGTATATCCTGCTATATTTCTTAAAAATCGCATCTCAGCTACTTCCAATCTTTGTTCTTGTCTTTTAGTTATCGTCCAACATTCTGATCCATACAGGAACAGCCATTACTTCATAAAAATTAATTTTTGTTTCTTTTCTTGTGTTTAGATTAAATTTATTTATTTTGTCATTAATATCTTCAATTTTAACATATGATAAATTGAAACCTAGATATTTTGTTTAATTACAATGTTTATTATTTATCTCCTCTAGAAATTCCAGCTGAACGCCTCCAAAAATCTATTTTTGGAAAATTTAATATACTTGTTCTAGATTTTAATTCCTATGTTTCTGCACCGAATGTCATTGTTATTCTTATTAATGTATTAAAATATTTGTTTTTGTTTTTGAAGTTACATTGTGATCCCATAAAACACCATTTAATTTTGATATTGCAGATTTGCCCTTACTTGTATGTGTACTCGATATTCTTAAATATAAACAATAAAAAAGTGTGTGTAAGTGACGCCCTTGTCTTACTCCCTGGTTAATATCAGCTGTAAGGTTTCTATTTACATAAGTCTTTATTCTTATTTTATTAATTTTAAACAGTGATTTAATTCCTGCTGTTAGGCGCGCTGATATCCGTATACCTTTTAAATTTTCCCATGACAGATTTATCTTAACTCTGTCAAGGCCTTCTCATAATCAATAAATGCATTATGCAGGTGGTCTAAAATCTCTTCTATTGTCTGTTCTCTCTTCTCTTGTCATAGCCTATAACTATAATAAAATTGGGAAAAAGGTTAAAATATTAAAATTTGTACCAGAAATATCAGTCACCCTCAACAAATTAAAATTCATTAAAATAGTGAAGACTTTTCAAAACATCTTGTTCCATCCTCAGCAGCTGGGCAGGTAATACTAACTAATATTCTATTCCACGGATTTTAAAGAGGATATATATACATATATATATATATATATATATATATTACTGGTGCTCTGAGGTCCAGTGAATATAACGAACGTAATACATAAACTGCTACCATATAGCTCCAAGCTCGGGGTTTTGAGCACTCTAATACAAATAACGTAAATACAATAGGTATAAAGACTATAACGTAAATAACTGTCCATCAGTATGACCTAACGTGACATGTCGCGTATCTGATGAGAACCAAAATAAAGTAGAACAAACCATATAAATTTCTAAGCAGAGTGTCCGTGGCTGGGCCCAAATTTTCAAGGACGTGTTTCACTACTTTAAATTGGCAGACTACTAGGCACAAATAATTATAATTCATCAACATGTACAATGAATGATCTAATCATAACAACTAATGTTTTATAATCATGAGTCTTAATGGGGATACTAAAAACTATAATGCTTGGCTACTGTTATACTGAGGTTCAAGTGATCTACAATACAATAATAAACCAGCATGTAAAATATAGAAGTATATTTAAATAAAGAAGTAAATATGAGTCAATTATAATGAAAGAATATGAATAAATAATTAGTTTCTTCTTTACAAACATTAACTGAAATGAACGTTAACAAATAATATTGCATACTATAGCAATCTTTAAAAGCTTGACAAATAATAAAATATAATAAACAATATAATGATTCATACCAATATCACTCAATCCATACAGCATTCTCTCCTAAATAAACCTCGGTTCCTCGCACGGCATCTCCACGCTAACTCTATGTTCCTGGAAGCCGGAGGAAACCATAACCCGGCGATATACGCCGCAACGTAAGAACCCTGAAGGGAAAATTGCCGGTCGGCCAGACGTTCGTAATTGACCCTGGTCCTTCCGCGTTGCGGGACCATTAAAGACACTTTTGGGTTCTTAATTCTAATTATAGTACTAGCAATCATAACCCGTAATACATAGATTTATTTAGATTTATTTATTTAGCCTGGTGGAGTTAAGGCCATGTGGCCTTCTCTTCCACTCACCAGAACAAGCATATGTTACATATGAATACAAAAAAAATACAATAATAGTCATATAAAACAGGACAAACATATGTTACACATGAATACAAAAAAATTACAATAGTAGTCATATTAGACAGGACAAACATGTTACATATGAATACAAAAAAAAAGTTACAATAATAGTTATTGAACAATTCATTATCTGTCATATTGAATAATAATGAAAATTAATGTCTAATAATAGAATGAAACTAAATACAATTAAAATTAAATTAATGATACAATGAATAAGAAAGGAATAACAGCTCGAATCTACTATGCATAAAAAGAAGAGAAAAAAAAACACTACAATGAATTAATCTACGCTTTTTATACAAGGCATTAGGTAAATATATTAACAAATCCTAAGTCTATTTTTATTAAATAATGCAAAAACGCATTATTAATTCTTAAAAAGTAGTATTAGTGAGTTGTTTCTGTTAGTGATTTTATTTTCAATTTATTTCTGAAAGATGGTAAAGTTTGGCAGTCTCTGACATAGGGTGGAAGTGAATTCCATGTTCTAGCAAGAGAAACTGTAAAAGATTTCGAATAATAGGTAGTATGATGAGGAGGGATATAAAGGACACTGTGCTCAAGGGATCGGGTATCTAAGTTATGTGTATCAGAGAGTTTAGTGAAGCGGTGTGATAAATAATAAGGTAAAGATGTGTGTAATATATTATAGAGTAGGCATAGGGAATGGATGGTTCTACGATCTTGAAGACGAAGCCATGACAATTGTTCCAGGGATGGTGTAACGTGATCAAATCTACGTAATAATAATAATAATAATAATAATAATAATAATAATAATAATAATAATAATACTTTATTTATTCTGGCAGAGTTAAGGCCATAAGGCCCTCTCTTCCACTCAACCAGTACAAATACAAACAAATATTCGACAAATATAGATATACACTATACTAATTATAAACACTTAAAGATACAATAAATGTAACAATGTAAATGTCATGTACAAACAACATTTTATAGGGTAATAACAATAATGATACGATAATAATAATAATAACAATAATAATAATATAAATATGATACATTATACGGGAAACACCAATTAATATATATATATATATATATATATATATATATATATATATCTTACACTGGATAATAATGAAGTCGATTTTAGAGCAAATATAAATTTAGATTTCTTTTAAAAGATGCCAATGTCCGGCAGCCCCTTATTTCTTGTGGTAGGGAATTCCAGTTGCGAGAAGTGGAGATGGTATATGACATGGAGTGATGTGATGTCCTATGTTGCGGTATATTAAGTAAGAGACTATGTTGTGATCTTGTGTTTAAGTTATGGTTTGAGGATAGATACTGGAAACGGGATGATAAATAATTGGGAATCGAGGTATGTAGGATCTTAAATAGGAGAATTAGACAGTGCGATTTTCTTCTCTCTTTTAGATGTAGCCATGACAATTCGTGGAATAATGGAGAAATGTGATCGTATTTTCGAACATTAAATATGAATCTGATACACATATTATGGACACGCTGCAGTTTGTCCGACAATCCGTCACTTATGTCAGTTAGTAGAACGTCACAGTAGTCAAAATGCGGCATCACTAAAGTTTGGATTAAAATTCTTTTAAGAGTTGTAGGAAGAAAATGTTTAAGTCGCTTTAGGGAATGCATTATGGAGAAGATCCTTTTAGATGTTTGTTTTACTTGCTCATGCCATTTTAAATTAGAATCTAAGTAAAATCCCAAGTTTTTAACGACGTCGGTATAAGGAATCTGTTCATTATCTAATATGACAGCCGGCATATTGCCATTGTTTATGAGGTGTAATAGCCTTGGATGTCCGATAATTATTGCTTGCGTTTTGTTTACATTTAGTTTCAGCCCATATTGTCTGGACCATAAAGATATATGCCTGAGGTCAGTGTTTACTTTGTCAATACATTCATTAATTTCGTCAGGCCTAATTTCCCTACGTATACCACAAATAAAACGTATGCAAGAATTGTGAACACGTTGAAGTCTTTGGGTAAGAACAGTATTTAGGTCAGTAAAAAGAGTATCACAATAATCAAAATGGGGCATTGCGAGTGTTTCTACTAGCATTTTTCTTAGAGAAAACGGTAAACAATTTCTTATACGATTTAATGAGTGTATTATTGAGAAGATAGTTTTGCAAATGTTATTTATTTGTTTATTCCAAATTAAATGTTTATCCATAAACACTCCTAGATTTTTTACTGTCTCACTATAAGGGATCTGAACCCCATTAAGTGACACATGTAATACTGCATTTGTGTTAATTGAGGATAATAGTCTCTGATGGCCCATAATGATTGCTTGTGTCTTTCTAGGATTTAATTCAAGTCCATATTTCTCTGACCACGCCGTTAGCGAGTCAAGGTCCTCGTTAATTTTGGTTACCGCATCATTTAAAGAATATTTGTCTGAGTGAAGGTAGATCTGCATGTCGTCCGCAAATAAATGGTGTTTGCAATGTTTTAGGGAGTTAGATATGGTCGTTTATATAGATTGAAAAAAGCAATGGGCCGAGCACCGAGCCCTGTGGAACTCCAGCTTTACGGTAGGTCCAAGAAGAGCGTAAATGTAGAATTTCCTACAACATATTGCTGGCGCTCACGAAGGTAGGAGTTGAACCATTGCGTGACACTGTCAGAAAGTGAGAGGTTTTTTTAGTTTAAGCAACAATAAGTCCAAGTCTACCGTGTCAAATGCTTTACTAAAGTCAAGTAGTGTAAGAATAGTAAGTTTTCGATTATCAGGTGCTTCGCGTATGTCTTCACATATATTTAGTAGAGCAGTATTTGTATTGTGTCCTGTCCTAAAGCCTGATTGGTATTGATCTAAAAGGTCGTGTTCAGTTAGGTAGTCAGTCAGTTGTTTGTGGACTAATCGTTCCAAAGCTTTTGAAAGGGTAGGTAAAATACTAATGGGTCGAAAATCGTTAGGAGTTAAGGGAGTTTTTACTTTCGGGAGTGGGCGTACAATTGCTTGCTTCCATAATGTGGGATATATAGAGGTTTGTAGTGAGGAGTTGAAAACATGAGTTATGGTAGGTAGTATAACGTCGATTATTTTGTTAAGTAGAGTGATATTTATACGGTCAGTACCTTCTGCTTTTGTTTTTATTCGTTGAGAGCTTTCTTTATGTCATTTTCTGTAAGATATGAAAAATGGAAATGTTCTCTGTCTGGTGGATTTGTCAATAGTAGTTCACTTGTTGTATGTGTTTTGTCTTTAGGAGTAAAGAATGTGCTTGTAAAATGGTTATTAAGTGTGTTCAGAGAAACAGGTAGTTTTTCTACCTGTGTGTCTTTCCATCCTACACCCATTTATTCAGATTTTTCCAAATATCTGGGTTATTGTTATTAGGTTCAGTAAGGCTGTATAGATGTCTAAGTTTGGCGTTTCTGATAGTTTGTGTAGTCTTGTTTCGTAACCGTTTATAGTGATTAAGATTTATATCAGTTTTGTCGACTCTATATTTCCGATATGCTGCATCTCTTTCAGTCATCAAGTCACGAATGATAGCAGACATCCAGGGAGCAGGGTGTCGTTTCACTAGTTTAGTTTTCAGTGGAGCGTGTCTGTCATATAGTTGTAATATAAGGTTATTTAATGCCTCAACTTTTTCGTCAACAGAATGCAACGTCCATATAGTATGCCAGGGTAATTTTATACCGTCTTCAAGTAGAGCTGCATTGTTTATATGTTTTAGGTCTCTATATGTGATAGTCTTACGAGCTAGTTTAGGGCACTGCAGTGAATATGCTAGGAATATAATATCATGTGCTGATATTCCGGGAGCTGACAGTTGCCCGTGGGTTAGTACTCTGTCTGGATTATTAGTAGCAATTAAGTCAAGTAAAGTCTCAGAATGATTGGTGTGATGTGTAGGCTGTAAGGGAAGGATAGTCATATCACAAACTTGGAACGCGGACATAAGCTGTTGTGTATGTCTGTTGTCAGTGTCTAGTATATTTATATTAAAGTCACCCATGACGATAACGTGTTCATATTGTATACGTGCGTTTTGTAGAGCGGATTCTATTTCTGCTATTTTTTTCATTTTAGGGGGTTGGTACACTACACAAAGAAGGCATTTTTTGAAGCTTGCGTATATTCTATAAACATAATTTCAGGAGATGTCTCGTTATTAGAAAAGTATACAGACTTAGGGCAAAGGCTGTCCTAACGAAGACACCAACACCGCCCCCTCGACTATGTACACGATCATGTCTAAGAAAAGTATAACCATCCATGTCAATTAAACTAGAATTTATGGAGGGAGTGAGCCATGTTTCTGATACGAGAATAGCATGAACATTGGAAGAAGAAAAAATCATACTAATTTCGTCTGTATGTGCAGTTAAGCTTTGTGCGTTCAAGTGAACCACATGTAGGGAAGACGGGAAGGGGGAGAATGCTGTTTCTAGAACCTGTCTTGCATTATTGTTGTTTGGAAGGGGTTTGAGAAGGGTAGTGTCCTCTAACCTGTCAGAGACCGCCAAATGAATAGCATTATTTGGATGGAAAATTTTAAAAATATTTTAACTAGAATTATAAGTAAAGAACAAGTCACTAATATCTTATTCAAATATTAAATTAATAAATAAAGTAAAATTTCTAAATATAATACTAATAATTAATGTGAAATTTCTAAATATAATTTTAATAATTTATATAAAAGTGCTAAATTGGGGATATGGTATTACTGGGCGTGTTTGCACTAGGTAGATTTACATATCAGAGGCCCGGGTGATGATGCGTTTGGTATCTCCATTTTTCACATGTATTGCGCCATCAATTGTCCACACATTTGTGACGCCAAATTTTGTGATGCAGTCCTTTAACAATTTATATCTAATTTGGGTGAGATCTTCTCTTACTGTGATCCCACTGCCTTTCAATTGTTTTTTTATTTTGGAAGACCTCCCTTCTCTTTCTATAACTGGTGAACTTAACAATAACAGGCCGTGGTCGATCCGACTTTTTCCCAACCCTGTGACTCCTGTCGATATCACAGGTTTCTAATTTAACTCCAATTTTGGAGGCCACGTCGATTGCTATATTGTCCGTATCTTCACCATCCTGTTCAGGTATACCGAAAATACGTAGACACTGTCGACGTTGGTATTGCTCTAGCGAGTCGGTTTTCTCACTTAACTATTGTTCCAGTTTTAATATTTTGTTGTCCCTCTCCTGAAGCGAGAGTTCCAACTGCCTAATAACTTCCGTATTACGGTCTATAGTTACCTTTAGCTCCGATACAATAGCCTCACGCACGGAGTCCTTCAACAGCTGCAACATGGCTGGATCCCGCAAACATTCTTGGACCACACGCTTAGTTATTTCTTCTTTGCTTTCTTCACAATTTCTTGTTTTACGTGGAGCCATTATGCGTAAAATTAAGCTACAAACAAAATAAATTCGCAATATCGATATTACGTTTATAAAAACAAACTAACACCTGCTGAAAATTGTGCAAAAACACGAGCAACCAGTTTCACTCTTATTCACAATCCGCCATGACAGTCACTCATACGTCCGGCTCAGGCATTGCGCCGGCGCACATAACGAAAGGAAGTGGAGCCGAGAGGGCGAATTCAGGAAGGATGGCACAGATATACAATCGGTGGAATAGATTAATATCGCAGGGGCAACACACAGATATATGTTCCACACGGTGCACTATGAACATACTGCAGAGAGGGGTGAGATAGCTGGGCGTGTTCTCGTTTGGCAGGTTTTTGTTTCTTACCTATTTCTTCTAGGATGATTATTTTTATTATACTCTCTATGTATTATTAAGAGTGTGTTGTCAACCGTGTTAAAGTGATGATTTGTATTTATGACGTGTTTTGCAAATTTTGATTTTCAGTGAAATGCTCATTGTATCAAATATTAACATTTCTGGTGGTTCTGCCGATGTAAAATTTATTGCAACTGTTGCATTTTAGTTTATAAATTCCTTTATTTGCATATTTATTGGTATCTTCAATTTTGTTGGAGATAATTTTAATTGGTTTATTGTTTCTTTTATAAGCTATTTTTATGTTTTTATCATATTTCCTAATTTTTGGCTAGTTTTATGATTTCATTACCTGTATGTGTGAGGGTTATCCAATTAGATTTATTTTCGTTAATTTCTTTGTCAAGTTTAGTCATATTTGTTAATCCGTATTTTCTTTTTTTTTTGCTTGTTTAGAAATGTGTTAATAGTTTCATGGCTGCATCCATTTTTTGTGTGCTAGGGTTTTAAAATGGAATTATATCAGTTTCGGAAAGTTGACAAGTTTGTTAACTTCCTGTGTTTTGGGGAAGGGGATGAAAACTCTAGGTGCGACTTGGACACGACGCCATTGCAATCAATCTCGGTGACTTTCTCCATCCATCTTGTTGAGTGAAGGGCAGAGGACATCATCCCACGTGATATATGACTCGCCCTATGAATGCATCATGCACCAACTATACAGAACAATGTTCTTATTCTGTATGGAGTGTACGCTAACGTATAATATTACATTACAGGCATATTGGTTCTACTCGCTTTCAAGTAGTCATAGTTAATACAACTATTCAGGCAAGCATTAGGGTTAGGTCCAAAAGGGTAGTAAGTAAATTGGGTCCCGGGTCAAAAAGGGTAATAATAGGTAAATTGGGCCCGAGCCTATTAGCATAATTCAGGGAACACCAGGTAGTGGTTCACTGGATCGATCCCCAAAAATGTATAATGTTAAAAAATAAGATCTAAAACTATTTTTAGTCTGCTGGTAAACACATAAAACTCAACAATTTTATAAATTGGAAAGTACTAATTTGCCTCCTTTGTCAATAGTGTCATTTCAATATACTACACATTTTGCTTCCTTCTTTAAACCTGCTTTGCTAAATTTCTACATAAAATGTAAACTTCGGATTGATTTGTTTTAATTCGTCAATAAATTTGGAAATGAAAACTTAATTTTGGTTTACTTCGTTAATTTTTTCTTCAAATATTAACGAATTTCTATTTGTAGTAAATTAATAGTACGGTGAATGAAGGAATTTTTTAGGAAGTGGCTGAATTCAAATACGAGTAGGCCCTACCTAGCAACAATAATTACTAGATCTCGGACTTTTAGCTTCTAAAAATGTTACTTCGGGTACCTAAAATAAGTTCTGATCACATGCAAAATTGGTTCTAAAAATGTACTTTAGGCAGATTCAGATTTACTAATATTAGTACGCATTTATCATAAGTAATGCCACGAGTGATTTCCAAATTATCGATAAATTCACGACTCACGAAGTGAGGAGTGAATTTATCTAGAGAATTTGGAAATCAACAGTGGCATTTGTTAGGACTATTTAATGAATAAAATTAAGCTGTTTACTCACAAATCATTATTTAACTATAGTTATTTTAAAATATTTATATATTTAATGTAAACGGCGATGTTTGAAAACAAATGAGAAACGATAGGTACGCTTCATCTGCTTCTTTTGTTTATCACTGCAACCAGATCATACTATTTATTGCCAAAGGAACGCAATATTGTAAGAATGCTCTCTAGTGGAGAAAAAATGAAACACATCAAACTGTATATTAATTCATTTCTGATGTCGTAGTATGATGTAAATATGACAATTATATTTTTCTGGATTATTACCCGGGAAAAAATAAATTTAAGAAAGTGCAAACAGTGGTTCCTTTTTTTGGTGGTATAATAAATTGCTACAAATGTTTTTATATTAACTCCTGCAAGCGCTATGTGTTGACATCTATGCACTATATATACAACCTGGTAGCCGTATTTCTTACAGGCTCAGTCACTGCAAAATAATGGTCAGACCTGTTCAGAATATTAAAAAGGAGAAGCTTTCTTTAATATGGTAAATTTAACACTGATAAATATTTCGTAAAACACGACTCCGATTGGTTGTAAAACAGAAATCATTGAAACGTGATTGGTCATTGACTCCCATTTGGGGCATGAGTTAAATAGTCATAAGTAATGCCATGAGTGATTTCCAAATTATCGATAAATTCACGACTCACGAAGTGAGAAAACACAATTCCAACATTCTTGGAAAGAGAAACTTCAAATTTCATTATTTATTCATTCAATATGAGCATCATGTGTCACACAAATATCAAAACGGTGGCACATTCCTTGTAACACACGATTCAACTGGTCTCTAGTTACCGAATTCACAGCTTCAACAATTCGCTGTCGCAGATTTTCAAAAGTGTCAGGCAAAGATAAAAATCACAAGGGATTGGGTCTGGTGTCCTGGGAGGCCACCGGTGATGAAAATGATCTTATGCTCCTCCTCTACCAATACAATGTCCTGGAATGAGGTAACGTCGGACGTGGTTAGAGAAATTCGGCTGTGATGGGAACTTTAAACTTTTATCTTTCCAGGAACGTTGGAATTGTGTTTCTATCTTTTTGTATTTTGGAAGGAATAAATGTTTGAAGTCTGTTCCTTCTTTTTTCAATAGCCCTATACTATGTTTTGAAGTCTTGGGTAAACGCAGTTCATAGAGATGGCCTTGAAATCCAGCAGAGAGAATAATTAGTGTCTATGTCACATATTTTGTACATGAAATCACTCTGCTAATTGGTAAAAGTAGTGTAGCAAGTTTAGCAGTGTAGGTTTGTGTTCATGAAAGAGGATTTATTACACTAATAACTAATAAATTTTACACTGCTAATAAGTAACTACTAAAAGTGGAAATTTTATGAAACACACCCTGGTGGAAAAAATATAATTATTTTCATAAGTAATGTCACGAGCGAATTTATCTAGAGGATTTGGAAATCAGGAGTGGTATTTATTAGGACTATTTAACGAATAAAATTAAACTGTTTACTCAAAGTCATTATTTAAATATAATTACCGGTATTTTAAAATATTTATATGTTTAACGTAAAACGACGATGTTTGAAAATAAATAAGAAATGTATGGTTATGTTTAATTTGTTTATTCACTGCAACTAGATAATACTATTAATTGCCAAATAGGATCACAATATTGTATGAATGTTCCCTAGTGAAGAAAAAATTAAACACATCAAACTGTATATTATAACCAACATTATAGGTAATTAATTTATTTTAGTGAACAACTCAGTAAAATCATTATTTAAAATACAAATATTAAATGTGTAGACAAAAGGAATCTGTTCGTTATTTACTATATTAAATGTATTTATTGGAGAGTCAGTCACTGCAAAATAATGTTCTGAGCTGTAAAAAGGAGGGGCTATCTTTATCAAAAAGCAGGAGCTGGTAAAAAGAATTCGATAAAGAGCGAGGTAAAACAAAATTCATTGAAACGTGATTGGTCACTTAGTCTGCGGTGTCAAGTGACAACAGCGTTAACATAAGAGTTATACTATCTTTTAGATATGAAAAACACTATAGATCATAGAGTCTGATATTCTACGAGTGCCTTCAGATTAAGTCGCAACCCTAAGGGCCTGGCAACCAACTTGGCAAGCTAAGCGTTTCCCGGTCAGCGAACTGGCGGGCGGGCAGAAAAGGAGGTTCCATTTACTTTATTTCTATACGTATTTATGTAACTTTACGGACAGACGTGTTTTCCGAAGTTTCTTTTTTTTTTTTAACCAACTAATGAATTTGTGTTCACTTTTGACTGCGGTGGTGTCAGTTTAACGTGGTGTGTATCACCTGACAGAGGGTATTTTTACTCTTGACAAATGCAAAGAATAAATCTTACAAAAGTTGTGGACGTAGATTTTACCGTCAATTATCTAATGCAACTGTCACAAATATGTCACGATTTCAAACTCTCGAACATTACAGGAAGTTAAAGAAAAATATTCGAACTGTAGACTCCAACATTTCAAGTCAGAAATTGGATAGCGTGTTTCAAAGCCTTCTTTGCCGGTTTTAACGTTGTATTGAAGCTGAAGGAGATAATTTTGAAAATATTTTGACATAAGGTAAGGAATAAACACCCAAAGAATCTATTTTATTCCATTGCAATCTCTAATCATTTTCACAGCTACTTAAATTTATTTGGTGAGTTTACCATAAGAGATCCGTGCGACGAGCGGTTATCGGGCGCTACGGTTGCGTCTTAAAATGAAGACCCTGTATTTAAGAGCCAGGTTTTTTTTTTTTTGTCTGTGTGTTGTAAGAACAAATCAATACGGCTTTTTAATAGCTCTAATGAACACTTTATGTGTTTACTTGTTTTTATTAGTTTGTTCAGCGGATCTTTTTTTTTTTTTTTTCGTTTTGATTGGATTTTTGTTTTCTCGTTAGTTTTCCTGTTCAATTATCATTGTTCCGCCCGTAGAGAGATCACACCGCACCATCTAGATACTGAAAGAATGAGTTGATCCTGATGGACTAGAGATTATGGCACCGCCTCGGGTTCCAAGATTCACGGGTTCATACCTGGTCGTGGTCGATGCAATTTTTAGCACGTATAAATCCTGAACGTGGGCTCCTTCAGAAAGAAACTAAAGCTTGGGTCCCGTATCCTAAATTCACAGCACGTAAAAATAAAATACGGTATTGTTTCTCTAGCTTATTTCTAGATATGACACAACAAAATTCCAACAGAATAACTGGAATTGAAATGGACTTTTGGAGTAGAGCTGCCAGAAAATCTCGACTGGAAAGAATTAAAAATGCACTAATTAGAAAATGGATGAATGTAGAAAGAAGTGTAACGGATGGGATTGAACGCAGAAGGCAAATAAGGTATGGATACGTAAGAAGAATGAAGGATGGAAGACCACCAAAGGTCATCCATGCATGGAAAATTAAAATAAGGAGCAGAAAAAGGAAGGCCAAGAACAACCTGGAAGAATAACGTTCAACATTCAATGAGGAAATTTGGTGTAACGGATCAAGACACAGAGGGCAGAGAACAATGGAGAACTTTAGTTAAAGGAAATTTGTGAATGTTTATTACAAATTGATAATCTTTAAGTCCATAGTTATTTAAGTATTTTAAACTTATGTTAATTATTAAGACTAGTTGGAGAAGATCCTCAATAAAAGAGAAAAATTCTCAATGAATAAATAAAAAAAATCTCAGAGAAAAAGTTAGTTCTGTCGCCCCCAGATCTGAATTGCGACGTTAATAACCTTAGCTGTTAAAGGGCGTCGTTAAACTAACTAACTAACTTAATGGCACTATGGAACGTATAGGTTCATGTCCGCAAGCACATAAACTCTCCATACACCCCTATCCAGAGCTAATGTTTTCCAATATTCCCCTATATAATCTACTTCCCTCAAAACATGATTAATGTTATTCTTCCACTTCATTCTTGGTCTGATTACGGGCACTTTCCCTCTGTCTTTTCTACAAGGAGTTTTCATGCCCCTCTTTCATTCCCTATTCCTGCTACATGTCCTGCCCATCGCAGTCTAACTGTAGTTTATTATATCAGGTTTCCCATAAAGATTATGTATCTACCTGTTAATATTCTTCTCCATTCGCATGTCTGTGCATCTGTCATTGGTTCAAAAATTTTCCTAAGAACTTTATTCTCAAATACTCGTGATCTCCTTTCCTCCCTTAAAATAAGAGTCCATGTTTCGCATCCATACAATATAATTGGGAGAATAACGAGTTTATATATTTTCAGTTTAATATTCTTTGAGAGAAGTTGGGACGTCAAGAGTCCCTTTAATGTATAATAAAACGACCAGCCTCATGGGCTAGTGGTCAGCGTTCCTGACTACTGTTCACGAGGTCAAACCATAGTATTTTTTTCTTAAAGGGAATTATTCCTGTGGTTGCCCATGGTCTGGAATTTAGGTTAAGTTTAGGTTAAGAACTCTCCTGGCGCTTCATTATTATTTATCACTCATCATATCATCGGGGTAACGTAACTCCGCCTTCTAGGCGCCCCAACTTCAGAAGTGGGTTACAATCACGCCAATGTCAGGGGAGAAAACCAGAAATGTCATAAAAGATAACCTGGTGGCATTAGACAAAAAAAATGTATTTACAGAATTTAGCCTATGTTTAATTTCTATGTCCATCTCATTCCTATTTGTAATTTATTATTGTTCCTAGGTATTTGACGTCAGTCATTTCTTCAAAATTTATCTTATTTCCATATTTAATTTTATTGATATTTGCTTCAGGCCCCTTGAAAAGAAACTCTCTGTATTCAGAAAAATACAATTTTGGGTCATTGATGAACTCTCCAGTAGACTGTACCCCTGAGCAGTAGAACTTCGATTTTACTGTAATTTATATTCTGTTAAAATAAGCAAATTTAAATTCAATAGAATTCGTGAGATGAAGATAGTTAAAAAGTTTTTAAAATAAGAACGGTTGTATTCTTGATTGCATGGAAAATTTCAAAGGCTTATAAATCTGATTTGTCACACTCTATGCAATAAAAATCCAAGTTCCTTAAACTCGGGTTCAATTCAATTTAATTCTTTAATTGAAATGAAAATTTCGATATCTGAGAAGCTTCAGATGATCGCTTAAAGAAACTCGACACGATTCCAGGCTCGAGACTAATTTAATCCTCTGACGCACGTGACTTCAAAGTCAGGATAAATTGTACTTTAATTCAGTTCTCCCTAAAGAAAATAACTGAAGTAGGCCTATCTTAATATATATATATTTGTCGAATATGTATTTGTATTTGTGCTGGTTGAGTGGAAGAGAGGGCCTTATGGCCTTAACTCTGCCAGAATAAATAAAGTATTATTATTATTATTATTATTATTATTATTATTATTATTATTATTATTATTATTTATTATTCTATATGTGTGTATGCCACTGACTCCCTCTTAAACGACTGGACCGATTTTGATGAAAGTGTATGTCTGTATTTGAGTGGGTCTCTGGATGGTTTAGACCCTCTAAAACCATTAGGTGTAGGAGTTAACTTGAAATGAAAATTTCAAGTTCGCTCTAGCTGTCATATTTTTTTATGTTTCACAACGAAACTCGGTATATCCTATTAAAGTAAACCAAGGTAGGCATTATCCAAAAATGAGCAAAAATCCGACAATTATAAGTGGAAGTTTACCTGAAATCTGAAATTAAAAACTGTCTAAACGACTGGACTGATTTTGTGTGTTTTAATGGGTCCCTGGATGGTTTAGATTTACAATTGCACCCTCTAAAAACCATTAGGTGTAGGAGTTCACGTGAAGTGAAAATTTAAAAACCGCTCTAGCGGTCCTAATTTTCGATGTTTCACAACAAAACTCAGTATACCCTATTAAAATAAACTGAGATATGTATTATCCAAAAATGAGCAAAATCCGACAAACAAAAGTGGGGGTTTACCTGAAATAAAAAATTAAAAACTGCCTAAACGACAGAACCGATTCTGATTATTTTTTTTTGTGTATTTCAATGGGTCCCTGGATGGTTTAGATTCACAACTAGACCCTCTAAAGCATTAAGTGTAGGAGTTCACCTGAAGAGAAGATTTAAAAATCGCTCTAGCGGTCACTATTTTCGATGTTTCACAACAAAACTCAGTATATCCTATTAAAATAAACCTAGGTAGATATTATCCAAAAAAGAGCAAAATCCGGCAATTAGAAGTGGAGGTTTACCGTCTCAGTGTATACCATGCTATTTAATTAATCTTTGTTATTTTATTTATTTAGGCGTATCAACGCACGCCGGGTAGTAGCTAGTGAATTAAAGTTAATTTCAAATGTATACAGAGTGAACCGATGAGATAGTTCTTAACTGTGTGATCTTCACTTAATATCTGTCGCCTCATTGGTAACTGGAAAACATACAGATTCACTAACTCACCAGTAACATCGAATCCGTAGTTTTATGGTCGCGTGGATATATTATAATCTCCACATATCAGTGGCGGTCTGGGTATTCACATAATAGCATGTGCACGGAATATATATACAATAATATAGTGTCTTAAACTTGTATTGGCTTTCCAATTAACAAAGGATATTTACAACAAAAAAATCCATTTCATGGGGATCCATTACAAGACAGTGATCAAGCCAAAAGCACTGCATGCAGCAGAAACACTAACCATGAATTTCAAGGTCAAATGGAGAAACATGAACGGAAGAAAAGGAAAATTTTAAGGAAAATCAATGGACCAAAATTTCAAGATAATAAAATATCACCAAGAATGAAACTCCGTACAAAAAAATTACAAAACTTTCAGATAATATGCGAAAAACAAGATTAATTTTTTACAGTCGTTTTCTCAGTATGAAATCTAACAGATTAACCAAACAAATCTTTGAATTTTTCCGTAACCACAAAACAAAACCCAGCTGGTTTAAAGAAACTGAAGAACACCTAATAGTTTTAAAGATTACAGAAAATTCACTAATCGATCCAACAGCTACATTAATTATGCAGATGAAAACATAAAGTTCCAATGCTAATAAAATTCATTGTTAAAACGGTTGAGGTGGAGAGTCATAAAATAAAATAAGTTAAAATATTTTGTCACGACAAAGCCACATTAGGACCAGCAGCATCAAACATCATACTGGACTCTGTAGCGAAGAATGAACTGCTGAAGATGGGACGGATGTCCTGAAAGGCCTACAGGCATAAAGATTACATATTTTAAAACTTGAGGACGACGGATTTTACCTAAGAAGGTATTTTAACTTATTTTATTTTATAAAGTTCCAAGATAAATCTGAACAAAAGTCCAAACCTATTATCTCGGAAGAAAGAGGAAAAGAAGATAAAAAGAATGAACAAATACTGGGCACTAAGAAAGAAGCAATACACAGAGAAATTATTAATGAAACGTACTTCAAAGAGGGTAAAACGAAAACAAAATTATATATATATATATATATATATATATATATATATATATATATAACCTTAAACGTCACTAAACCATGTCCATTTACGCACCTCGCGGACAAATATTACACCTCTAAAGCCAAAGCATTCATAAAGAACTAATAAGTGTTTGTGTGTGTGTGTGTGTGTGTGTGTGTGTGTGTGTGTGTGTGTGTGTGTGTGTGTGTGTGTGTGTGTGTGTGTGTGTGTGTGTGTGTGTGTGTTTGTTTGTTCTAAAGCCACCAACTACAATTCACGTGCAACGGGTTCAGCGCTGGGCGGATAGATGGAATTAATGCAGTCTGTATTCAATTTATGCACCACTTCGCAAAACCACTTTACGAAGATGATGTAGGCCCTATTCTTGTATTGTATTCAGAGAAGAGTGCAGGATGGGTGTACGTTCCTAACTGTATAAGTCTAGTGAAAAATGTGTTGTAAGAGGGATGGTGATCAAGAGAATGGAGTAGGTAAAACCCGGTGTCGGCACGTAGCTTACTCCTATCGAAAAGCACCATGAGGGCCGCCATGATTAACGTCCTCATCCGACGGACGAATCGCTATCAACACTACTACATGCCTTCTCAACATATGTACTGCAATTTAATGCAGGAATCTGGTCCATAATCTAGCGATTAAAATTTGTTCTCCGCCACCTGTCTTGGCCCCGAGATTGAAAATATTGCAATTCATTTTACTTAATTAATTTAACAAATAATATTTTCAACCACGCCGGGTGTCGAACCCAGGCCCGCTATTAGGGAAGCAGGCATGCTACTGCCTGAGCAATTAGCAAGTTAAAGTTCCAATCCCTAGAATGAATAGATGCTGAGAAAACTTGTAAGTTTACAGTTAGTATTTTATCCCCTGAAGTATGTTATTAATTCTCAGAACATATCTGTTCTTCACGGAATCCCTAGACCCCCACGGGACTTCAAATTCATAGAATAATACGGTGATGTATTTTATGAAAATACAGTAGAATATAAAGTTGATAAAAGGTAACATTTAAGACCGGAAGGCAGATTGTTACCTTCAACTCTGCAAACTCAAAGGTCAATTCAAAAATAATATTTTAATATAAGTCGATCCTGGTGGATTAGTATTATTATTCTCTTCTATAGTTCCAAGGTTCGAGGATTCCATCCCGGCCGGGGTAGATAGATTTTTATTTTAAGAGGAGATTAGAAGCCCTATCCCGACAATGTTAAAATGTAAAAGTTTGAGACCCGTTTTCTCATAAACTATTTGAAGAATAAATGTGAAATGTTTACACTGTTCAGATACGTGTTTAATAAGTTTACTTAATCATTTTTGAGTTACATTTCTTCTTACTTTTAGAAATATAATTTTTTATACTTTTTTATTTTTGCAAGTTTTCATTAAAAAAACAATAATTGTAAGAGCACCAAAGTGGTTCCATATCAACAAATGTAAGTAATATAACTTACATGTTCAAACATTTTCATACATTTACCTCTTATAGTTTCTGAGAAAACAGGTATTTTATATGACTATTTAACTCATCCCCCAAATGGGAGTCAATGACCAATCACATTTCAATTATTTTTTATTTACAACCAATCACAGTCGTGTTTCACCTAAAATTTACCAACTAAAGTTTATCATAATAAATAGAGCATCTCCCTTTTAACATTCTGAATAGCTCATAGCATTATTTTGCAGTGACTGACTCTCTAAGAAATACGGCTACCATTTTGTATATATAGTGCATGAATATCAGCATACAGCGCATGCGGGAGATAATATAAAAGCATTTGTAGCAATTGATTATACCACACACAAAAAGAAACCACTGTTTGCACTTTGTTAAACGAATTATTTTCCAGTAAATGACATTGCAGAAAAATAGAATTGACATATTTACTTCATATAACATCAGAAATTAATATCTATAATGTTGGTCATAAATTTCTCCACTAGAGTGCATTCTTACAATATTGCGATCCTTCGGCAATAAATAATATGATCTGGTTGCAGTGATGAACAAAAGAAGTAAATGAAGCGTACGAATCGTTTCGATTTGTTTTCAAACATCGCCGTTTACATTAAATATATAAATATTTTAAAAATAACTATAGTTAAATAATGATTTGTGAGTAAACAGCTTATTCGTTAAATAGTCCTAACATATGCCACTCTTGATTTCCAAATTTTCTAGATAAATTTACGACTCACTTCGTGTGTGGCATTACTTATGAAAATTTTAGTATGTCGAAAAAACCAATTTAAGTAAAACGTTCGTTGTGTAAAATAGTGATGTAGCCTTACTTTCAAAAATGTATTTAAAAAATACCTAAAATGAGCATATATCAATATTTACATCAATTTTTGCAGAATATTTCCAACTATTTAAAAGTACAAAAAACAAAAATTGAGAATTTTTTACTAAAATTACCTTTTAATCTCCCCTTAATTTCGCAGATTTCACAATGTTTTGCAACATGCTCCTGCGCCCAATTAATCTACTATCAATCTCCTTTACATCTCTCTGACATCTCAATCTCAACCGTCCAATCCTTTTTCTCCTCATGCTGCTCAAAACACCATCAATCCATGTTATTTTTGCCGACATCTTCTTCTTCTTCTTCTTCTATCAAATGGTATCCATACTAGTAATCTTCTTGGAAATCTGTCTCCTGTCATTCTTTTTACATGACCACACCATTTTAATTGTTTGCTTTTTATGAAATCCACAATTTAAATTTCAACATTCATATTTTGTATAATTACACTGATAGATAGATTTTTCAGGGCGTAAAAAGCTAAATATGTTCTTATATTTACGACACATGAGAGAATTTCAAGCCTGAAAGAAAATATAGTTTGAGCAATATTTGTTGGCCCTTTCATGCCCAGATTTCACCTTAGCTATTAAAAAGTATAGTTAAATATAATAATAATAATAATAATAATAATAATAATAATAATAATAATAACATTTTCTTCTTGCAAGGATTAAACTTTTTTGGTTCGATCCGGCTCCAGGTATTATAGTTGCTGTGTCCATCCCTTTCGTGGGTATCCATTCTACAGAAATGTTCATTTCATTTTCTCCTATATCATTCTATCATAATAATAATAATAATAATCATCATCTGCCTTTCAAGTATTAGGCCCAGTGGCCCGTTACGGTCTCCCGCCATCTCCGAAAAGGTCGACCCAGAGATCTTCTGCCTCGAGGAATGTAGTGAAGAATTTGTTTTGGTATTCTGTGACGATCCATGCGCTGAATATGGACTAGCCAATTGTTTCTATATTGTTGGAGGTATTCAGATATAGGTACGATGTTTAACTCTCTGGCTATTGTTGAATTCCTTTGGTGGTCTAGAAGGCTATAACCTGCAGTTCGTCGCAGAAATTTCATCTTCGTTGCTGTAATATGACGGTCATCCTGAGTTCTGATGGTCCAAGCTTCACTGCCATAACAGATTATGGGTCTAATAACAATAATAATAATAACATGTGTGATCTCATTACACGCCAAAGGCTCCCACCTTTTTAGACATTCGGCACGAAATGTTTGCCGGATTAACAGCTCTTCGTAACGAGAGACTTTACTCCTAGAACAAATGTCTAGTAATCATTTCAGAAGAAGGCTGAGTACATCCCAGGGACATTCTTCCGCCTGAGGGTTTAGGTCAGTTTAAAAATCCTGACCACACCGAGACTCGAACTCTTAGTCTACTGAGGATATCTTCTGCAGCAGTAGACGAAACGTACTTACTTATTGGCTTTACGGCCCTTTAAGTCTTGCCATAGCTACTCCTATGTTAGGAGTTTCTATTCCAAGTTAATAGCCAAGCTTATTTTCCTACAGACGTAATGAGGTGGCATGTGATCAGCCAATCGACACAATGAAATATCTAGTAGGAAACTAAGGTATTACTTGGATGGTGAAGTCAGTAAATTTTGCTTAGACGGTTTTTTTTAATCTTAAGATTATTATAGGAGCCTGAAAATGTTCGGACTCGGGACCCTCGGGTTAAATCTCCTTCCGGAAGTCTTACCTTTCCTTGATTTTGCTACCCTTAAAAATTCATAGCTCACTGCTTGGTTTGATCCCGTGACTCTTGCACTAGACCACCGCGGCGACAGTAGACCGTACATCGAGTAGTAATAGTTGTGGAACACAGCCAATCAGCCAGAAAGACGATTTCAAGAATCAATAATACCCCTTAATATTTACAAAAAAAAAAGGATCAGAAATTGATGTAGGTCCTATACAGAGTGCTCTAAAATTCCCCTTATAAACTTCTAGGACTTATAGAGGGGACTGAGTTGATAATATTTAGAATTGGAAACCATGTCCGGAAACTTACCGTTTACGTGCTACAGCCGTTTGAAAACAATCATTGCCTGAACGTTCGTCACGTGTCTTAACAAGTAATAGCTTCGCGATTCGTCCGCCTCAGAGTTACATTATGAGGGGCGCTTACGTCGGATCACGTGATGTTAATTGACGTTTATCCTACCTCTCGGAGCTGGTTCGAGCCTCATTCACGTGTCTTTCAGTGTTAGAGCAACATAGTTAATTGCAATGTTGCTGAATACGCCGACATGAACCTTCTGTATGACGAAGCTCTAGGTAATGGAAGAGCTGCTCGTCGCCTTTATCAAGATCGTTTTCCACAACGTCCGACTCTATCGCATACCCTTTTCGCCATAATTACGCAACGGCTTCGAGAAATGGGTACCTTCACCGCCAGCAGGAATTGTTGTGATGCTCCAAGGAGACGCCGCGCCGCACTCTCGAATTGGAAGAGGCCGTACTGCATCAAGTTAAAGGGAACCCGTCAACGAGTACATGAGCAATTGTGCGTGTAATGGATGTTGCTCCTAGCACCGTCTGGAATGTTATGCATGAACAACAACTACGTGCATACCACCTCCAAAGGGTACATTCACTACTGCCAGCCGATTTTGATCCACGCGTTGAAATATGTATGTGGTTTCTGGACCGCTGTATCAACGAGCTCTTATTCCCATGGCCAATGCTCTACTCATTTACTAGGAATTGTGTACTCAATTCACGAACAGCTATGCCTGGACAGACGAAAATCCTCATGCCGCGCATGTCTAGGGATTCCAACACAGATTTTCAATTAACGTGTGGGCAGGTATTCTGGATGGTCATGTGATTGAACCGTACGTGGCTAAAAGGTCCCATCTACTTGATCTTCCTACAACAAGTGTTGGGTGTGTTGTTGGAATCTGTGCCTTTGAACGTCCGCAAGACATGTGGTTTCAGCATGACGGCGCACTCCCTCGCATTTCTCTTCATGTTCGGGAACACCTGGACCGACGATTCGAACAAAGATGGACAGGCTGAGGTGGTCCAATTGTATGGCCTCCACGATCACCGGATTTGACTCCATTGGACTTTTTTCTCTGGAGACGTATGAAGAGTTTTGTTTATGACACTCCTGTAGAGACAGTAGAAGAACTGGTGGCACGAGTAGTGGTCTCAGCAGGTGAGATTGCAGATACACCAGATGAGAAAGCGCATTTATCAAAACAGCATTCGTAGGTACAATGTGGGCAACGAAGTTGCTGGTCTCCACATCGAACCGCACTTGTAGTGGATCTGAATGTTAACCGTCATTTCAAAAGGACAAAAACAGTTTAAGTTTAACTGTAAACAAAAGTGTTTGTGAAAAATGATTGTTTCCATTTTGTTTCTTTGATTATTAATGAGTTCAACTGTAAAACAATTGATGTACTGTATTACGTCTCATAATAAATTACTTGTAAAAGTAATCGCGTTAAAAATATGTTTTCAAACGGATGTAACACGGAAACGGTAAGTTTCCGGACATTGTTTCCAATTCTAAATATTACCAATTCAGTCCCCTCTACAAGTCCTAGAAGTTTTTAAGGGGAATTTTAGAGCATCCTGTATATGGATAGTCTATTGTAGGACTATTTGGAAATCAGAAAGCGGATCTTTACACTTAAAAATGATTGAAAAAAGACAGGCAGACGGCATTTAAAAATATGTAAAAAAAGTAATTTACACTTTTAACAGGGGCATTATTTATATAAGAATAAAAAACTTACTACTATCGCAATATAATAGTGCTTATCATTTATACTGAAAATAACAAGAAAGTGTATCTTCAGATTTTAAAAACACTTCAATGTTGTTATTTGATAAAGACAATTCCTTAAATTATTAAATAAATAAATAAATATCCTCAACTCATGTTGAGTCGAGGAATGAGATGTGATAAAGCCCCTATATTTATAGAGGTCTGTGAATGACAAGAGTGCCGGCCAACCACTCCTGACGCACCATCACAGGGGCGGATGAATGAAATGGATGAGATGAAAATGGAGAAATGTTGGAATGAAATTTTTGGCAGGAGAAAATGGGAGAAACCCCGAGAAAACCAGCCCAAGCTCCGTTTCGTCCACCACGGAGCCCACATGGAGTGCTCGACACTCGATCACGGGACCCCAGCGGTGAGAGGCGAGCGTCTAACCGCTTGCTCCACGGTGCTGCCTCCATAAATTATACTGTATTTTAAATGGAAATGGCAGTGACAATTTTCCACCATCACTACGAACTTAAAATACACGGTTTTACATCTCCCGAGATAATATCCAGTTGTAATGTAAACAAACCAGATCTATGACTGCATTTTCTTTGATTGAATAATGTTTTTGTCTTTAAGCGTGAAACAAAATGCAGAATTCTCTCAAACACTTGAAATAAAGGAAATATAAATAATAAAACTATATATCTAGGCTATCTAGCATATGTTTAGCCCATATAAGTTATGAGAGATTTTTTTATTATATGAAACTTTCCTCACTAGAGGATTGCCACAAGGACAAAGTGATACAGACAATTAATTTTCGATTGATGAAATACATTTTGTAAATACATTGAAAATTTTCAAATTGCAATTGAAGTATACATACTATAAAGTAGATATTTTGTAAAGATGGTTTCTTAGAATTGAAATTGATCCTCTTATGGCAGCGATGGCAATTTTAGAAAGATACACTCTGTCCAAATCTAAGAAATTCCAAAACTTAGCTAAGAATCCTGGTTAGGTAGTACCTCTTGCCCCGATCATCAATTCCGTCAGTTACACTATCTAATTGGTATTTATCTTTGTAATAGTCAACTGTTGACCCTTATATGGCTTTCTTTTCAGAGTCTTCCTCAGGTTGGCAACTATGAGTCTCAAAACGGATTGTGGAATCTAATATCATACCAATTTTAGAAGATGATCTAAATGCAATAATATCTATTCGGCTATTACTTCCATTAGTGGCCACACCATGAACTTCCTCATAAACTGCGTATCCATAATCTCGAAAGGCTTCTGCCATTATGTTTCGAATAGTGTGGTACCGAATGTTTCTCAGTGATTCCCCAAACGGACAAGCCCCAAAGCGTATAATTTTATAATTTTAATACATTAAATAGTAATTATTTTATTCTTATGCATGTGCAATGCAGAATACGTTGTAATTTCAAATTGTTTAAAAAATGCACAATTTCTTTAAAATTTCTTAAACAACGGAAAGGAAAGCATTTAAAAAAAACAGAGAAAAATTATTTATATATTTAAAAACTTTAGTCGAAAATATCCCACATTAACCACTGAGGATATGGTGAAAATAACAGCAGAATTTACAAGTGAGTCAGCATGGAATATAAATTCTGCTCGCAATGAAATTGCACCGGTATATAAAATGTACTATTGCCATTAAGGAAAAGCATAAACACCTAATTAGGTAGGCCCATATATATTTTTTGTCATAAAGGGAGGAACGTAGGAGTTATTGCACTTGCAATTTCCATTGAAATTTTATTTATTCTTCTCTTTTTTAATTCCAACTTCCGAGGAATTCAATTTTACCCCATTTTTAATTAATTCAGTATTATTTCCCTAAAATACGATCTTGCCTAAGAACAATGCTCCTATCGTGCACAGTTCAGTCATGGCGGTTAAAAGTAGTTCCCAAGAGATGGTGTAGACGAAATAATATCTTATTCGAGTTTCTTTGCTATCAACTGGAACTTATCTCGGAATTAGTATAAATTAAAACTAACTCACTGGCACTATCGGAACCGTAGGTTCATTACCACGCGGACCTAAGCTCTCCATACATTCCTATTCTGAGCTAATGATTTCCAATCATCCCCTGTATAATCTACTTCCCTCAAATCATAGTTGATGCTATTCTCCCAGCTCATTCTTGGTCTACCAACTGGGCGTTTCCCTCTAGTTTTCCTACAAGAAGCTTCCATGCATGTCTTTCATTCCCCATTCGTGCAACAAGTCCTGCCCATCGCAGTCTACGAGACTTAATTGTTGTTATTATATCTGGCTTCCTATAAAGACCATGTAGTTCACTGTTATGCAGTCTTCACCTTCACCTGTCTGTTCATCTCTCTTTTCCAAAAATTTTCCCAAGAACATCCGATTGAGGGTCTTTCCACTTTGCAGCGGTTGCCCTTTTTACCAGCCGGCTGCTGGCCCTTCACATCCACATGTGTCAATCACAGAGGTAGATGATCAACAGCCAGTGTAGGGGTGACATGTGGTTAGCATGTCGAGTCCCCCAGCCGTTATAGCTGGTTCCTCAACCTGGAGCCGCTACTTATTGTAGCTACCCAATTGCCTCACGATGCTGGGTGGGCACCGGTCCCATACTGGCCGAAATACCATGAGAAAATTTCTTCCCCCATGGAGACTCGAACCAGCGCAAGTCCCGTAGCTCTGCGCCAAGGCTTCCTACCTTAACCACTCGGCTACGGCGCGGGACCCCAAGAACATTATTCTCAAATACTCGTAATCTCCTTTCCTCCCTTAAAGTAAACGTCCATGATTCGCATCCATATAATATAACTGGTAGAATAATCTTCTTGTAATCTAGTAAGCCCATGTTTCCCTTAACAGAGATTTAGGCGCTCTGCCCTATAGGGAAGAATTTGAACCATACTAATTTAGTTACACTTGTTTTCGTATAGATGTCCTTTGAGTGGTCCGCGGTTACCGTTCCGCCTCATACTGACATCTAGGAAACCAAGGTAGTACTAGGACGGGAAAATTCGGTAAATTTTGCTTAGAGGCCTTTCATTCAGGCTTAAGGGTCTTTTACGAGCCTGAAAATCTTCAGACTCGGGACCCACGGCTTAAAATCCCTCCCGGAAGATTTGCTCTTTGAATTTTTCCATCCTCAAAAAGTCCGCAACCCTCGGGACCAGAGGCAAGGAGCATAACCACTAGTCCACCGCGGCCGATGGGTAGAATAATAGTTTTATATATTTTCAGTTTAACGTTCTTTGAAAGGAGTTGTGACGCCAAGAGTCTCTGTAATGAATAACAGCACGCATTTCCAGAATTGAGCCTATGTTTAATTTCTTTGTGCATCTCATTCCTATTTGAGTTTATTGTTGCTAGGTATTTCAATTCAGCCACTTCCTCAAAATTTCCCTCATCGATAGCATCATTAAATAAAATACTAACTTCTAAAGTTGAAAGATTATTTGTTTTATTAGTAAATCTAGGCGCATTGTATAAACGGGAAGCCATTTGCAACTTTCATGTAATAATAATATTTGTTTTGAATCCCCTTGACACATTGACACATGGATTACATACGTCGCTGTATTGCTATTGAACAATAATACCAAATTGGTCCTGTGGGTACATGATAAATGAATTCCAATCAGACGTTAAGTGCTTGCCCGCTCTGCCAATTAACCCATCTATACATTTGTTTAATCTCATCTCGTTAAGTTTCTGTGTTGTTTCAATCCATTCCAGTAAAATAATGTGCGATATAATCTCGTTGTACGAAAATACAGATATAAAATGAAGGGTCTCATGGGAAAGCTAGTATATTTTGTGAAATCCAACTGTGTCATACAGTGAGAATTACAGTTAGAAGTAGAATCCGGAATTTAGATAAAATACGTTTTTGCGCGATAGTACATTTTGTCGTACTTACAGCAATGGAGATCATGATTGAAAGTTCAACTTCCTACATTTCCGGGTTGCCAACCTAAATAACCATACTGTAATAAATAACTATACTGTAATAGTCCAACCTTGCGCTGTGGTCTCGAGGTAGCGTGCTGCCTTGTCACGCAGCGGACCCGGGTTCGATCCCCGATCGGGGCAGTTTTTCTGGGTGAGGTTTTTCCTCACCTGTAAGACAAATGTCAGCAAATCTTTAAGGCCCAAACGGTCCCCGAAAGCATATGGCCATCATCATCCTTATCATTGTCATCATCATCCTTCACCCGTGTGTAAAGCAACGGGAAACTACCACACCTACAATTCCCTAGTAAAGCTGCAAAGCATAGCATGAAAATGCTATGATTGCAGTGAAGGACCTGCCTTCCGGCAGAATTACTATGGATGGATACTGTAATATTACATATTACAAACACGCGTGCGGAAAGTAAAACCACTGCCCTCTATGTATATTACATATACAATGTATATACAAAAAATATCCATAAGATAGTATTAATATACATTATATGACACAAATCACTGCATTTTAAATGAACTGAATTTATTTGAAACAATATAAAACAATAAATATGTGCATGCCGCAGTTTTTATCACTAATTGCTTTCACGGCATCCTGTTATTTCATCACTAATTGGTCTCACGACCTCGTGTATCAACTAATAAACAATGTTCACACTATAATGAACGCAAATATTTTCAACAAAGATGTTATTATTTTACTATTATTTATTATTGTGAAAACACCATCGCGCTAAAAATTATGTACAACGGACGTTTGTGAAGTGTTTTACAGAATTGAGGAAAATGTTTAAAAACCGAGCGATAGCGAGGTTTTTAATTTCCGAGATTATGTAAAAACCACTTCCCAACCTCGCATCGTAATATACTGTCTTTTTAACCCGAGTGGCTATATACAGAATGCCTCTAAAGTCACTACCCATTTCAAGGAAGGAAGTCAATGATTTAAAAATCAATGTTATTGTGAAGTTTTACACATAAACTACTGCCTTTCTGCATGACTGTCATCCTTGTGAAAATACATACTGCGTCTTTCAGCTGTGAAACGAAATGTATACCTTAACATTTAAACAGTAAAACAGCCTGCTGCTTCTGTGATACGATTCCGTAAATAAGCAGACGTGATAAAAACGTTTTCGTAGAGTGAAACGTAGGATTTTCCACACTGTCTTGCGAACGGCATTCAACTCCCTACTGAGACGTCGAAGTTGATGCGTTCAGACTATCACTGGCAATTTGGACCTGCTGGACTGTTTCTCCTGATACGCATTATTGTACATGGTGTGCCTCATCAGTCATCCCACACACACTGCCAGAACGCATAAATTTGTTTACACGCAGTCGATGTGTGCTTTTGTTGGGGCTGTTTTACTGAATTTATGGGTAAATTCAGCTCTGACGTCTTCACACGACAATCCGCATACCTGTGCACAAACAATGACAACCTGTTCTTCCGTGCTAAACATGTAGCACTAGGCTATCAGTATATGCAAAGAAAAAAACAAAGGCTAGATAATTGCGAAATATATTAAATATTATCAAATCATATATATCTACCAAAAATAATAAAAGGTAATAAAATTAATGCTATTTTTTCGTGGAAATGGATAGTGACTTTAGAGACACTCCGTATTATGGATAGCACTATAAGGCTATTGAACTAAGATAATTTAATATATAGAACAACTGAAGGTCGGAAACAAATATCTTATTGAATTCTCATTATTAATAACATGCATTCCTTCATTGAGCCAATGTTTCTTTATCTCAATTTACTTACTGTACACAAAGGGTGGCTATTAGAAGAGTTAAATATATAAAAACATTTTTTTGTAAATATGTGAACGATACGGATAGTTTATGTTTTTATGATCAGTCCGTCGCCATGGCATAGTCGGTAGAGTCCCTACCTTCCACTCCGGCGACCCAGATTCGATTCCCGGCGGGGTAGGGGATTTTTAATCTCCACCTTGGGTCTGGGTGTGTGTGTCTTGTCCTTGTGTCTAAGTGAGTATAACAGAAAGTAAACAAAAAAGGAAAACAGTATAAACAAACAAAAAGATATATGAGAATAACAGAAAGTTAACAAAAAATGTAAAACAAGAAGGAAAGCAGTGTAAACAAAAATATTAAAAATTAATATTTATATATATTGACTTTTGTTGTCTATGTGGAAGATTAATACCTTCTTGAGTTGTTATAGACTTCTCTGCTATTGTATCCTTTCTTCATCTTCTTCTTCTTCACTTCACGGGCTAGGCAAATTGCCTGTTCCGCCTCACAGTTGTTCTGTCCATCTTTTCACTGGCCTTCCTACATTCCTTGAACCTCTTGGCTTATAGTTGAATGCTGCTCTTGGTAATCTTGTTACATTCATTCTTTCCACATGTGTAAAACATTTCTCTCCATATTCTCTGATTTTCTCATCCAATGGATATATATTTAACTCTGTTCTTATATCTTCATTCCTTATCCGATTCAATCTTGTGCAGCCTTTTGTTCTTCTAAGGAAGTTCATTTCTGCACTTTGTATTCTACTTTGCAATTTTTTGGTCATTACCCAAGTTTCGCTCCCATAAAGTAATGCAGGAACCGCCAATGTTTTATAAAACTTCAATCTAGTATCTCTTCTTATTTTATTCTTTAATGCGTTATGTATAGTTCCGCATATCATTTGAAATTTCGACAGTTTCATATGTATGTCTCTTTCAGTTATTGTGATTTTAGTAAAATTACAACCCAAATAATTAAAATTTGTTACTTGTTCCAGAGGTTTGTTGTCTATTACAATTTTTGATCTTATATGATCGTTTCCCCAAAATGCCATTATTTTTGTTTTTTTTCTTTTGATATTTTGAAATTATATTCTTGGCATAACTGATTTAATTGATGTAAAGAGTACTGCAAATTATTTTCATTTTCTTGAATAATAACCACATCGTCAGCATAGATTAAAACGTTTAATAGTTTAAAACGGTCCATTCTTATACCTATATTAACAATACTTTTCCAATTTTGGGTGATGTCAATATATAGATTAAAAAAGGTAGGTGATAAACTACACCCTTGTCTTACACCTCTATTTATTAAAATTGCTTCGGTCTTTGATGTGCCTATATTTATTATAATTTGAGACTTTACATACAAACTTTTTATCACATAAATTAATTTTGCAGGGTAGCCATGTATTGCCATTATTTTCCATAACTTATCTCTATCAACACGATCAAATGCCTTCTCAAAATCAATAAAAGCAACATGCGTCTGTAGGTTATATTCTCTTCTTTTTTTCGAATATTTGCTTGTAATATGAATAAATTATCTGTTGTTGATCGCCCCGTTCTAAAGCCATTTTGTTCTTCAAATATTGCTTCTGCGATTATTTTAAGTCTTTTATTTATAACCCTTGCATAGATTTTATAAATTGAATTAAGTAGGCTAATTCCTCTATAGTTCTTACATCCTCTTCTATCTCCTTTCATAAATAACGATATGACTTCAGCTATATTCCAACATTCTGGTATTCTGCAGATTCTCCAACATTCATTAAACAAATGCAATATTCTCCAACGTACAAGTGTTCCACCATATTTTAGAATCTCCATATTTATCTGATCAGGACCAGCTGCTTTTCTGTTTTTGGTTTCTTTTAAGGATTCTTGAAGTTTATCAAATGTAATCATATCAGTTTCATTTTCTGGATACTATTAAAATTTGTATCCTATTAAAATTAAATAATGGAAATAAAATCAGTCACAAGAATCTCATTACAGCATTAATACGCTTTCGTGATGACCTGAAGGGTGAAAGTTCTGTTGCTCTTGTTATGGATTCGTCCATAATAGCAAGTTTTAAGTACATTCTACCGCAATCACTTTAGTAGAAGCACAACTATCCATTCCCAATTTTTTTTTTCCTGACAAGAGGCTGGGTATGATAGTTGGCAAATAAAAAAAACATTCTTGTCGTGACATTATATTACAATGCGAGGTTGGGAAGTGATTTTTAATTTCCGAGATTCTGTAATACATTTCAGAAACGTGCGTTGTACATTATTTTTTGTGCGATGGTGATTTCAAAATAATAAATAATAGTAAAATAATATCTTTGTTGGAAATATTTGCGTTCATTATAAACAACTGACTAACGTTAACAGTGTGGGTAATGTTTGTTAGTTGAAACTACAGCAGACCTGACGCCAATCAGTGATAAAATGACGGCAGTAGGTATTTATTGTTTTTATTGTTTCAAATAAGTTCAATTAATTTAAAATTCAGTTGTTTCATATAATGTATATTAACACTACCTTTTGGATATATTTTTTATATACATTGTACGTAGTATACATAGAGGGCAGTTTGTTATTAAATAATAATTCTTTAGTTTGTTTTTTAAGGATGTTATAGTTTAACAGTCTCTGGCATAGGGCGGAAGGGAATTCCATGTTTTGGTAAGTGAGACCGTAAAAGATAATGAATAATATACAGTGTGATGAGGAGTGATATAAAGGCCAATGTGCTGATGGGATCGAGTGTCAAGATTATGTGTGTCAGATAGTCTGATGAAGAGGCGTGATAAATAATTAGGCGATGATGTGTGAAGTATTTTATAGAGAAGGGATAAGGAATGGAGAGTTCTACGATCTCTTAGACGAAGCCACGATAATTGTTCCAGGGACGGTGTAACATGGTCAAATTTGCGAATACCACAAATAAAACGTGCGCAAGAATTATGAACACGTTGAAGTCTTTGACTGGAAATAATATTTAAGTCTGTAAAAAAGAGTGTCACAATAATCAAAATGGGGCATTGCAAGTGTTTCTACTAACATTTTCCTAAGAGCGAATGGCAGACAATTTCGTACGTGATTTAGTGAATGTATTATTGAGAAGACTGTTTTGCATGTATGGTTTATTTGTGTATTCCAATTTAAGTTGTTAATAAATACTCCTAGAATTTTTACTGTCTCACTATAAGGGATTTGAACTCCATTTAGTGGCACATGCGAGACTCTGTTTAGTTTAATTATAGATAATAGTCTCTGGTGACCCATAATGATTGATTGTAACTTTCTAGGATTTAATTGCAGTCCATATTTAACTGTCCAAGTCATTAGTGAGTCAAGATCCTCGTTAATTGTCGTCTGCAAATAAATTATGTTTGCAATGCTTTAGGGAGATAGATATGTTATTTATGTAGATTGAAAAAAGCAAAGGTCCAAGCACCGAACCCTATGGAACCCCAGCTTTACAGAAGGACCAAGAAGAACATAATGTATGATTTCCTACAACAGATTGCTGGCGCCCATGAAGGTAGGAATTGAACCATTGCGTGACACTATCAGAGAGTAAGAGGTTTTTAAGTTTATGCAACAATAAGTCCACGTCTACCGTGTCGAATGCTTTACTAAAGTCCAGTAATGTAAGAATGGAAAGTTTTCGATTATCAGCAGCTTCGCGTATGTCTTCGCAAATATTTAGTAGAGCAGTATTTGTATTGTGTCCGGTCCTGAAGCCTGATTGAAATTGATCTAGAAGGTTGTATTCATTTAGGTAGTCAGTCAGTTGTTTATGGACTAATCGTTCCAGAGCTTTTGAAAGGGTAGGTAAAATGCTAATGAGTCGAAAGTCGTTCGGGGTTGAGGGCGTTTTAACTTTAGGCAGTGGGCGTACGAGGGCTTCTTTCCACAATGAGGGATATGTAGAAGTTTGTAGTGAGGAGTTACAAATATGAGTTATAGTAGGTAGTATAGCTTCGATTATTTTATACAGTAAAGTAATATTTATACGGTCAGTTCCTTCTGCTTTGGTTTTTATTCGCATGATGGCTTTCTTTACGTCGTAATCTGTAACATATGAGAAGTGGAAATGTTCTCTGTCGGGTTGATTTGTCAGTGATAATTCATTTATTGTTTGTTCTTTATCCTTTGGAATAGTAGTTATACCTGTGAAGTGATTATTGAGTGTGTCCAGGGAAACAGGTATTTTGTCTACCTGTGTGTCTTTTCTCCCAATTCCCATTCTATTCAAGTTTTCCAGATTTCTGAAGTATTGGTGTCTGTTAGGCTGTATAAATGTCTAAGTATGGCGTTTCTTATAGCTTGATTTGTCTTGTTACGTAACTGTTTATATTGATTGAGATTTGTGTTTGTTTTGTCGAGTCTATATTTCTTATTAAAATATATATGTAGTCAATATGCCCATTTCACCAATTAATGTTTTAAAATGGTCAACAAGTTTCTACAACCAAGCTGTCATTCTCAAGACCAGATATTGACTGGTCTTGAGAATGACAGCTTGGCTGTAGAAACTTGTTGACCATTTTAAAACATTAATTGGTGAAATGGGCATATTGACTACATATATATTTTAATATTATATCACCAAGAAGATCACTTGTGTATTAAATATATTTCTTATGTGCTGCGTCTCTATCAGCCATCAAGTTACGAATTGAAAGAGTCGTCCAGGGTGCAGGGCCTCGTTTCACGAGTTTAGTTTTTAGTGGGGCGTGTCTGTTATATAATTGTAGTATAAAGTAATTTGGTGTCTCAACTTTTTCGTCTACAGAATGTAGCGTCCATATTGAATGCCACCGCATATCACAAGCCTGGAACGTAGTCATCACTTGTTGTATATGTCTATTATCAGTGTCTATTATATTTATATTAAAGTCGCCCATAACGATAACGTGTTCATATTGTATTCGCGGGTTTTGTAAAGTGGATTCTATTTCAGCGATAACGTTTATTTTAGGAGGTTGGTATACTACACAGAGAAGACATTTTTTGAAATTGACAAATATCTCTATGAACATAATTTCGGCAGATGGTTATGTTCCATCACAAAGAAAGTATACCTAATACTACATTCTTTAATATACAAAATTATTTACTTAAAATTATTTGCACAATTTTCTTTTGTTTTTATTCATATTCTATGGCCAATTGTAATATTGTTATCTGTTAGTTCCACTTATACCCATCCATCCATCCATAGTAATTCTGCCCGAAGGCGGGTCCTTCACTGCAATCATAGCATTTTCATGCTATGCTTGCAGCTTTTAGGGAATTGTTGGTGTGGTAGCTTCCCGTTGCTTTCCACACCGGTGAAGGATGATGATGATAATGATAAGGAAGATGATGGCCATAATGTTTCGGGGACCGTTTGGGCCTTAAAGTTTTCCTGACATGTCTTACAGGTGAGGAAAAATCCCGATAAAAACCTCACCCAGAAAAACTGCCCCGACCGGGGATCGAACCCGGGCCCGCTGCGTGATAAGGCATCACGCTACCTCGAGACCACAGCGGTGGACTATCTTACCCAATATAATATTAAGTATTTATCATGTCTGAAGAAGGTACAAAGTACCCAAACAGCTGTAACTAATTTATATTTTAATAAATATGAAAATATGAAAATCACATAAAACTTGAAGTTTTATTTTTATTTAATGAAATATTTAATTGAATTGGCTTTGTTTTGCACTATAATCTGTCTAAATCTATTGAATTCATGTATGAGATTAATTCATGTGTGTAATCCTGTACTAGCCTTATTTTATTGAATATCCATTTACCATATTTGTTAATCATATTTTTATTAAAAAAACTGTCAATTCCTTAGTATTTTATGCCAAAGGATGTCAACAATATTGAACATTCCGGTTTGCATTCTTAGTTTCTTTGATAAAATGGTTTAAGAAGTGCAGGTTATTAACCTATAGCTTCCAATTCTGGTGATGGGGCTGCCATCCTGACATCTGGACCTGCTGCCTCAGTTCTTGAAGTTGAGTAGGGGCATTTCCTCCCCTAATCACTAGCTATGAGTGTAGCCTAGCTCATACGTTATACAACCATTTTGTAGTCCCCAATTCACAAATATCAGTGCTATTTACTTTCCTTTGCCCGGCCCCATCAGAGGCAAAGATTGATTCATCTTTCCTATGTCGTTTGTTTAACATTTATTAACTGTCACCATGAAATTATTAAATACACTGTAGTAATTTATATAGCTCGTATCTAACTCTGAATAGTATCTACAATCATGAAAGCTACAAGGAAGAGGGGAGCTAATATGACTTGAGAAAGCTCTAGAATAGGAATTAATATGAAGCAGCAATATCATTACTAATTAAACAATAATTAAAAATTCGTTTTATTAAAAAATTAATTTAATGTCTAAATTATAAGTCTGGTTAATTAAACAGA
This sequence comes from Diploptera punctata, assembly GCA_030220185.1. NCBI lineage: Eukaryota > Metazoa > Arthropoda > Insecta > Blattodea > Blaberidae > Diploptera > Diploptera punctata. The sequence continues at coordinate 84,705 of JASPKZ010010404.1, forward strand.
AATGAATTTTGACCATTATATAAATTTAAAGAAAAATATGAAAACATAAATGATATAAACAATATGAACCAATTATCTTGGTCATCAAATAAATTTACAAAACAAAATAATGAGAATAATAATAATAATAATTACTCACACATGCACCCAAGCATACTTTAGTCCAGGTTAAGGTCCACACCCCGGATGCCCTACCCTGGCTTACCGGACTAAGACAAAAAACATAGCTCCACTGGAGTTAACCGAAATGATCCAGACAATATCCAAGATGATGATGACCCTGTTTGTAACTTGTATCACGTATTTGAGTGTTCCGAGGAAGAGGGGAAGTTTCGCAACCATACACAGCGCAGAGGAAAGGGGTGGGGAGGTAAGTAGGAGAAAGCACAAAGAAGAAGGAAATTGGCACTGTTCAATAATCTCACTGTAGAGGAAAGATACGCTAACATAGATGTTAAGTACCGAAAATGCACTTTCGGTACATGGGTATCCCACCAATAACCCGATAGGCTGATTTCATTGGTGACCCCAATGGGCGATGAGATCGCCACATCTCTACGCTGTGTCTGAACATTCACTAATACATATTTTACATTGCAAATATGGTGTTTTTAGATTACTTTGAACTCAAATTCTCACTTCATTTTAAGGCATTTCTCTGTTCTTTTTTTTTAAATCAACGAATACATATATATATATATATATATATATATATATATATATATATATATATATATATTTCTCTCAGGTTATTACTCACATACTAATTAAATCACTTGCACTATCGAACCCGCAGGTTCATGACCGCGCGGACATGGGCTCTCCCATTCCTATCCTGAGCTAATGTCTTCCAATCATTGCTTGATTAATATACTTCCCTCAAATCATCATAGTTAATGTTTTTCTCCCACCTCATTCTTGGTCTACCAACTGGGCGTTTTCCCTCTGGTTTACTTAGAAGAAGCTTCTATGCACGTCTTTCATTCCCCATTCGTGCTACATCTCCTGCCCATCGCAGTCTACGAGACTTAACTGTTCTTAATATATTTGGCTTCCTATAAAAACCATATAGTTCACTGTTATGTAGTCTTCTCCTGTCTGTTCATCTCTCTTCGGTCCAATTTTATTCCCTAAGAACATTATTCTCAAATATTCGTAATCTCCTTTCCTACCTTAAAGTAAGAGTCCATATTTCGCACCCATATAATATAACTGGTAGAATAATAGTTTTATATATTTTCATTTTAACGTTTTTTTAAGGGGTTGGAACGCCAAGAGTCCATAATTGAGCCTATGTTTAATTTCTTTGTGCTTCTCATTCCTATTTGTGATTATTGTTCCTAGGTATTTGAATTCAGCCACTTCCTCAAAATTTCCCTCATGTGTCATTAGCTGTCCATTTCCATTATATAATGCATTTCTATGTGTGAACATATAGCCCGTTTAGTTTTATTGATATTTACTTCCAGTTCCAATTTCTTAGTGTTACTCAATAGTGAGGGCATGTTGGCCTTTAGTATATCTTCGCTGTCGCCCAATAGTACTACATCATCAGCATAAACTAACAGCTTATTAATTCCATTGAGTTGTAGGCCTTCTTCATCCTCTTAAAGATTTGATGGCATGCTGTAGTACAAAATTAAATAGTAGAGAAGATAGTGCATCTCCTTGTTTCAGCCTATTGTGGATCTCAAAAGTATCTGAAAACTGTTTGCCTACTTGAATTTATGTAGGTGGCGTAGTGACATAGAATCCTCGCATAATCATCGTAAATTTAAGCGTTGGCATATAAACATCTATTGATTTAATAACAATTTCAGTAAAAGGATTGGTAACAAAACACTCTTTTAAGTATGATAAAAAAACATAGAAACGACTTTGTAAGATAAACGATAGAATACAATTTAACAGAAGATGGGGACGGCGTAATGACACTTGGAGTGTAGAAATAGCCGCAACCTCCCTCCTCCTCCTCACTCATCCCCATGGATAACTGTCACACAAAATCAATACTAACCAAATAACATAGACTCATGTCCCCCGAAATTTGCAAGCACTTGCACTCTACTGAGCTAAGATTAAAGAGAATATACATTATTCACAAACCAGAAATCACGTCACCTCTATATTATTTAAGAGGGGAACTTCGCATCGCGTCGCGATGCATCGCCTGGTACTTACATTTGATGATCCAGTGTACACCACTGCACCGGTATTTTCAGCTGATTGTATGCATTAATAAACAATTCACTTGCCTGTCTGCTATACTTTATTCTTAAATTTTAGCGAATTCTGATGGAACGAAGCTATTGAAGTTTTTATCATTAAAATATTATTGAAAACTTTATACAAATCTTTCCTAATACCGAAAATGGTCAATGACTACATATGACATGATAAGAAAAATAATTTCTCGGACGGGACTTGAACCCGGACCTCTGGATTAATACCCCGTGCGCTACCGATTACGCTACCGATTAGTGCAAACATTCATTTTTCTTATATATGTATACATATATATATATATATATATATATATATATATATAGTCCATCGCTGTGGTCTCGAGGTAGCGTGCTGCCTTGTCACGCAGCGGGCCCGGGTTCGATCCCCGGTCGGGACAGTTTTTCTGGGTGAGGTTTTTATCGGGGTTTTTCCTCACATGTAAGACAAATGTCAGGAAAACTTTAAGGCCCCAAACGGTCCCCGAAATCATATGGCCATCATCATCATCCTTATCATTATCATCATCATCATCATCATCATCCTTCACCGGTGTGGAAAGCAACGGGAAGCTACCACACCTACACAATTCCCTAGTAAATCTGCAAGCATAGCATGAAAATGCTATGATTACAGTGAAGGACCTGCCTTCGGCCAGAATTACTATGGATGGATATATATATTCTCTTATTATTACGAGATGTAGGGCTAAGGGCAGTAACATGATAAGTCACATTGTGTTAAGAAATGTCATTTATTACAATGATAGCAAATAAATGTATTGAACTATCCATAAAATAATTAGTAAGTGCGTCAGTGATGAGTTAAAACATATAGACACAACATATTAACAATACAGCCCAATTAGTATTTATAATTTTTTGAAACATTAAAATCCTTATATCTCAGAAAGAACAATATGTGGCTTATCATGTTATTGCACTAAGCCCTATATATATATATATATGCGAACACAGACCCTTGCTTTAAGGGAAGAAAAAAAGATTAGGAGTATTTGAGAATAAAGTTCCTAGGAAAATATTTGGATCAAAGAGAGATGAACAGACAGGTGAATGGAGAAGACTGCACAACACTGAGCTACAAGATATTTATGGGACTCCAGGTATAATAAGAAGAGTTAAGTCTTGTAGACTGCGATGAGCAAGACATGTAGCACAAATGGGGAATGAAAGAGAAGCATGGAAGTTCCTTGTTGGAAAACCAGAGGAAAAACGCCCAGTAGGCAGGTCAAAAATGAGATGGGAGAATAATATTAACTAAGAATTGAGGGACGTCCAGTAGGCAGGCCAAGAATAAAGTGGGAGAATAATATTAACTAAGATTTGAAGGAAGTAGATTATACAGGGGAAAATTCGAAAACATTAGCTCAGATTAAGAATGTATGGAGAGTTTACGTCCGCTCGGCCATGAACCTACGGGTTCAATAGTGCTAATATATATGCGGCCGCAATTTTTGTGCTTTTTTCTGAACACAACTCGGTATATAGTTGCCTATTAAGGCATATATGACATTCTGTAGTTTGTTAACTAAAAGAATAGGACCAACAAAGGTGGAGGTTAAATAGAAAATTGTATATCACTCTAGTGGCCGCAATTTTCGTTTCCTTTTGCAACGAAACTTGGTATATGACGTAATATGATATTGAAATAAAATGAGAAACGTATTCTCCAAAATCAGACAGATGTGAGTGTGTGCCTGAATTCTGAAATTTTAATATTGCTATAGCAGCCCCATTTTTTGTTTTCTCGCAACTGAATTGAAACTGACTATATAGGATCTCATAAAAAAAAGCACTCCGTAAACAACCAAAATCAGACCTGAAATTTGATTTGCAGGGAAATTCACTTAATTTATGCACTTCCTGCATATAGACTCTTTTCTTTGAATATGAATGATTTTTATAGTTTGTTTGTAGGCTAGATTGTAATTGTAAAAATTATAAATTCACACTATATATATTATCGCCTCACTATGGTGGTTGTCCGATTATATAAAAGCGGGTGCCACGCAACAATGCTTGACAGTGATTAACATGAGGAATTATTATAGTGGCGGTAGTCGGCATCTTTGTATTTAAATATATACAACAGCTGCGGGGAAACAAAACGAGCCGCTGGACACCCATCATAGTGAAGCTATATTATAAGCGTGAACATCTTCCTGTATCCCAAGTTATAACACTACTTGTTTTTTCCTCCATCTATTTCCATGTTCCAAATTTCTTTCCTCAAATCCATTCTCCAAACATTTACCTTCTAGAACTTTAGAACTTCATTTCTTCCCTGATTACAGTATCCCTAATATTTTTCAATCTGGAATGCCGAGCTCTTCTTCTTCAATAGTCAATTTATCTTGACAGAAAATTTAATGTACTATTATTATTATTATTATTATTATTATTATTATTATTATTATTATTATTATTATTATTATTATTATTATTATTATGTCCACCGCAGTGGTCTCGAGGTGTAGCGTGCTGCCATGTCACGCAGCGGGCCCGGGTTCGATTCCCGGTCAGGACAGGCTCCTGGGTGAGGTTTTTTTCAGGTTTTTCCTCGCCTGTAAGACAAATGTCAGGAAGCTTAGGGCCCAACGGTCCCCGAAAATTATCCGGCCATCACCATCATCTTTATCATCATCATCCTTCATCGGTGTGGAAAGCAACGGGAAGTAACCACACCTCTAATTCCCTAGTAACGCTGCTAAGCATAACATGAAAATACTGTGATTGCAGTAAAAGACCTGCCCTCAGGCAGAATTACTATTAATGGATTACCGTATTATTATTATTATTATTATTATTATTATTATTATTATTATTATTATTATTATTATTATTATTATTATTATTATTGTCCACCGCTGTGGTCTCGAGGTAGCGTGCTGCCTTGTCACGCAGCGGGCCCGGGTTCGATCCCCGTCAGGGCAGTTTTTTGGGTGAGGTTTTCTTGGGGTTTTTCCTCACCTGTAAGACAAATGTCAGGAAAACTTTAAGGTCCAAACGGTCACCGAAATCATATGGCCATCATCATCATCATCATCATTCTTATCATTATCAACTCATCATCATCATCCTTCACCGGTGTGGAAAGCAACGGGAAGCTACCACACCTATAATTCCCTAGTAAAGCTGCAAAGCATAGCATGAAAATGCTATAACTGCAGTGAAAGACCTGCCCTCGGGCAGAATTACTAAGGATGGATGGATTATTATTATTATTATTACTATTATTATTATTATTATTATTATTATTATCTGCATTACGGTATGGGTCATAAGATCCGTTCCAGCTACAATCAAAACTGGTCTCGCCACATTTTTGTAGGTCTTCCTGGGTTTCTTCTTTTTGTATATTGTTCTGGTCATTGGTGTTTCTGGGATGTGCTGTATATGTTCTCTCCAATTGGCTTGATGTCGTCTTATTATGTCTATATTATTGTGTATTTTTAGTTCAGATTTAATGTATTCACTTATCCTTTTATTAAAAAATAATAATAATAATTATTACTATTACTATTATTATAATTATAATAATAATTATTATTATTATTATATATTATTATTACTATTACTATTACCATTATTATTATTATTATTATTATTATTATTATATTATTATTATTATTATTATTATTATTATTACCTCGCCTTCATCGCCACCTGTGGACTGCCTCTGAACTCTGTTAATTCTGGACTGCTAAACACATTTGGTTCAGACAAACACGTCAAGCGTATATGATTACTATATGCTCCACAACACATACACATCCCGTGACCGCGATGCAAGATGTACTGTATATCAATCCGCTGCATTAGATACTGTATAATACATTTAGGTAAATGATCAGATATGTTAACAACATACTTCATTGAAATAATACCCAATCTCAGTACTTCTTGAATCAGTTCCTTTTCAGAGTTCAAAAATATGCCAAACCGATTTTAAATAATTAGTAAAATTTCTGGCTTTAAGAACATTATTATACAATATGTACAGATTCAACTACTGTTATAATTGCTTTTGATACATATTTTGATATATATATATATATATATATATAATTATATATATGTCATTTTGGTAAACAGATGAGGACAGAGACAAAACTAAGATTACATAACGTCACATCAAAAGCTGCTCTAAAATACGGAAGTGAAATTTGGATTTTAAATAAAAGAAACTCTCATAAACTTCAAGTAAGCCAAATGCGCTTCTTACGATCATTGTTAGGAGTTAATAGACTGGATCACCAAAGGAACACTACTATCAGAGGAAAACTTGGAGTAGCAAGTTTAAATGAAGATATCCAAAAATACCAACAAGAATGGAAAAATCATCTGAGAAGAATGGCAAGAAATAGACTTCCAAAATTGGCATTCCAATATACCCCAACTGGACATAGGGACCAAGGAAGACCAAAACATCGGTGGAAAGATCAAGACCATCTTCGCTAGGTTTACCGTACAGGCCACATGGCCTAAAACGAATTTGTTCATGATGATGATGATGATTATATATATGTGTGTGTGTGTGTGTGTGTGTGTGTGTGTGTGTATGTGTTATTGTGTAGATTTTCGCGGATATAAATATGATTAATAAAGTTTTCTTGGGTTTTCCCGTCATGGATTCAAGATCGCCCTCTGGCCACTTATTCCGACGTTTTGGCATGATCCCATATGCCATTATCAAGGCATTTGTTTCTTGATAATGGCATGTGCGATTGTGCCGAAACGTCGAAATAAGTGGCCAGAGGGCGATCTTGAATCTATGACACGGAAAACCCAAGAAAACTTTATTAACCATATGTATGGTTAAGGCGTGCATGGAAGCTTCTTGTAGGAAAACCAGAGGGGAAACGCCCAGTTAGTAGACCAAGAATGAGATGGGAGAATAACATTAACTATGATTTGAGGGAAGTAGATTATACAGGGGATGATTGGAAAACATTGGCACAGGATAGGGATGTATGGAGAGCTTATGTCCGCGCGGCCATGAACCTACGGGTTCGAAACTGCCAGTGAATTAGTTAGTTATATATAATATATATAGGCCGTCTGACAATTTTCAGGCTCGTAAAATAATCTTAAGCCTGAAAAAGAGGCCTCTGTGCAACATTTACCACCGACCTTCAACAGCCTGTTAATAACTCAGTTGCCTACTAGATGCTCATTCAGTCAGTTTGCTGACCGCATTCCGTTCATCGACAACTGTACGGAAATGAGCATAACTAAATTAGCTTGATCTAGAAACTCGTAAAAATAAGAAGCTCTATACTAACTGATCATCAGTGAATAATTTGATCAGACAGTTAGCTCTTAAATATGTCAATGATTTCTGCCAATGTCTAACAATTTCATCCAAATTAATATAATGTTTTTTTCAAAAGACATAGATATCAGAGAAGAATTAAATATAGATTCAGTTTCATCTATACACCATGTTCCAAAAGCCACATTAGGACCAGCAGCATCAAACATCATACTGGATGCTGTAGCGAAGAATGAACTGCTGAAGATGGAACGGATGTTCTGAAAGGCCTACAGGCATAAAGATTACATATTTTATAAGTTGAGGACGACGGATTTTACCTAAGAAGGTATATTTTAACTTGTTTTATTTTCTATCAGACCAAAATCGGCATCGCAGGGAAGAAAGATGTATCCTGGAACCAGAAAGCGATGCTCAATTTCTTCAAACCACTGCAGCTGGACCATGTAGATGAAAAGACTCATAATAACAAAGTGTTTGTTTTATCCAGCACACGAATCACTAACCTTCTTGTTTACAACTTTGCCTTCTCTGTTCGCATATTCTTGTCCTTGAGCCTTCAAAACCTTTCTTTTATTATCTTTCCATTCTTTAATACTCTTTCGTTTTTTCGACTTTCCTTCATTCAAAGAGCTATATTTATTATAAATATCACTATTATTTTCCATATTACTCATAGAATCACCATTCAAGTCAGCCACTTAGAAAACAAACATGTAATTGGAGCTAAACAACAAGATGGCGACAACATGGCCAATCAGAATAAGGCTTACAACCCTCTTAGGTTAACTGAGAAGGCATTGAGGGGTTGGCCCTACTTCCACCAAGAAGCTGCACAGTTCATTCTCCATCACTTTTTATGTTTAAATTTACATGGCGTTAGGCATATCCCACAATCAATTTAGTTCAGGGAGTAAACACTAGATGGCACTAGCTTACACATTAGTCACAAAACTCATTTTTCATGGAGGAGTGGGATTGGCCCTTCTTCCACCAAGCCCTTCAATTGATTCCCCGACAGATAAAAGTATCTGTCGATGGTATAAACAGTTAAAAATAGCTAGATGTATCTGTAAAAGGAAAAGTCCAGGACGTCCACGAACACCAAATGACGCTTCGGTCCGGATTACATGATTCATTCCCATACCCTCCTCCACGGTCTCCCGATCTCACACCTTGTGATTTCTTCCTGTGGGGGTATGTGAAGGACCATGTGTACGTACTACCACTTCCGATCGACCTTCCAGACTTGAGAAGAAGGATTGTTGCTGCTGCTGAATCCATTACTTCAAATATGCTGACCAAGGTTTGGGAGGAATTCGACTATCGGCTAGCTGTGTGCTTGGGGTTCAATCCAATGCAATTATTTCAATCGAATCATTGTATTTTCTTAATATGTCTTATCCAGTTCCATTTTCGCTTGTTTTTATTTCTATTTTAATTTCTTTCTGGTCAGCTTTTTCCCATAATTCTTTATTTGATATTGTTTCTGTCCATTTTATTCTTAATATTTTCTTTAGGTATCTATTTATAAATACTTGCAATTTATTTTCTATTATTTCACTAGCTTTTCAGGATGAAGCATTACAATCATCTACTAAATACAGTTTTATGGAAGTTACTTGCAAGGAAAAAAAATTAAAATATTAAGTCACTCGGAAAACCGCCCACTAGAATGATTATGCATCGTATCATTGCCTCGTTAATCGCTTACTTTTTTCTCTGCTAATATAATTATTTTCTCTGCATAAGCTAGAATATTATTATTTTTATTATTATTATTATTATCATTATTATCATTATCATTATTACTATTATTATTATTATTATTATTATTATTATTATTATTATTATTATTATTATTATTATTATTATTATTATTATTATTATTATTATTATTATTATTATTATTATTATTATTATTATTAATGAGAATTCTCCTCAATACAGAGGTTTGTCTCCAATCGAAGAAAATCAAAATATAAAATAGGTTGCAATATCAACATCTCATCATCATCCGTCACGAATTGGGCCTTTCAAGATTTGTTTCGGCCCCATCTAGCAGTCTGTTAAGAGGTCTCCTTGGTCGACGATGTCCTTTGGGTTTATATTGCATCATCATTTTTGGGATTCTTGAATTATCCATTCTTTTTACATGGTCTAGCCAATTTAATTTATATCTGTTGAATTTTTCTTCTACTGATTCGGTACTTCTATTTTTTTTCTAAATTTTCTTTATTGTTTTTTATCCAAAATAGTGTATCCTGCTGTCCTTCTGAGAAATTTCATTTCCGTTGTTTTGGTTGTGCTCCTGTCTCTTTTTTTTAATGTCCAAATCTCATTTCCGTATAAAAGGGAGGGTAATGTTAAAAGTATTATATATTTTTATTCTTGTGTATTTTTGTACTGATTTAGCTTTTAATGTTCATTTATTATTTCTAAGATTTGTGTAAATTTGGTGATTTTCTTATTCATATCTTTCATTTTGAACCAGTCCAGAAGCTGAAAATGGCAGCCTCACTACTGGACTACCTAACGATAAGGCAAGTAACCTAACATAGGGTAAACTACATTACTTCGAAACCTCAGAAAAGCATATAAGGATATTGACATCTAAAATACACAAAGATATTACTTTTTTTCAGAACTCTACACTGTTTATGATGTTGCGCCATTTGTCTCTATCTTCTACATCATCCTCCACTACACCAAATATTTCCACTGACATAGGCCCCTATGTACATTCTGTATTCAGGTAGTAGCAGGTCATCCTCTTCCTCTCTCCTCTTAATTTCCCATTCTTGTAGAATCCTGAGTATTCTTCCTTTTCCCAATCTACGTACATATCCGTACCATTTTAGTCCTTTCCTTTCAATTGTGACGACACTTCTTTCTTCCACTTCCATAAGGCATCGTATTTCTGTGTTTATTTTATCTTTCCTGGATATTCTGGCTGATCTTCTCCAGAAGTTCACTTCCAATGCATTCACTTTATTAACATGTTTTCTGTTTAACGTCCTTTATCTCTGCTCCATACAAGACTATACTCTTTAGTATGGTTTTGATAATGATAATAATAATAATAATAATAATAATAATAATAATAATAATAATAACTTACTGACACTATCGAGCCCGTAGGTTCATGGCCTTACGGACATAAGCTCTCCATATATCCCTATTCTGAGCCAATGTTTTAAAATAATCACTGTATAATCCACTTCCCTCAAATCATAGTTAATGTTATTCTCCCACCTCATTCTTGGTCTACCAACTGGGCGTTTTCCCTCTGGTTTTCAATAATAATAATAATAATAATAATAATAATAATAATAATAATAATAATAATGTATCAACAATTTAATTGGATGTAGTTTGACTAATCAATTAGCAATTTGGATGCAAAGCAGTACATGTATTTAAAATGTTGTAAACAATGTTGAGCCACACCTTGTAGTGAAAGCATTGGTGTTTGCTCCGTCTTTCTGTAATTAAAATACATCGAACAGAGAATAGAAACAAATATTGAATTTACTTCAGGACAAAAAGACAAAGCTTGTGTGTGCTTGTGCGTGTGTTTGAGTATAGGTTATTTGAAACTCAGTTCAAATCAAAGTGACTGAACACAATTTATTAGCAGCAAGTTGACAAAAGCTCCGACTGTTGATTGTAAACTGGAGAAAGAGAACATTCCAAATTAACTACTGTACATGTGTTTGCAACAGGATTTAAGGGAAAGATTTTATTCCTCGATTCTTAAAACAATAAACGATTTAAATCTTATAGAAAAGTAATTAAGTTTCTAACATACAAAGCTATTTCAATTAGTAAAATTCATGGTGATTTTCCGTTGAGGTATTAGTTCACAGTAATATAATGTACGGTTAAAAACTATAATATAGTTACCTTGTAGGTCCGTCTCCTCAACTTAAGTTCTTTTAAACTATGTAGGCCTTTCGAGACTAGTCCCATCATCAGCAGAATGCGTTAGGTCCGTTCTTGTTGACCCTTGTTGAAGCACTGACTTGGTTGTGAGAATTTTGTATAGAGGATTGTGTGGATTAGGTGTGTATTCATTTAGAATCAGGTTGTTGTTGATTCTAAATGAATACACACCTAATCCACACAATCCTCTATACAAAATTCTTACAACCAACTCAGTGCTTCAACAAGGGTCAACAAGAACGGACCTAATGCATTCTGCTGATGATGGGACTAGTCCCGAAAGGCCTACATAGTTTAAAAGAACTTAAGTTGAGGAGACGGACCTACAAGGTAACTATATTATAGTTTTTAACCGTACATTATATTACTTCAATTATAAAAATTGTTGTACCATATATAGCAGAGTCGTCCTCAACTATAATATTTTCTATTATAATCTTCGTTACATTATTAAAATTCAAAGCTTTTCGAAGACATGCTTCGCTCTTCAGGAACTTTCTTGGTACTGAAATTATTTATATATTTTATACAGAGGGCTTTGGTTGTTAGGTGTATCGTCATCATCAACAATGGCTCGACAGCCCCATGTGGGCCTTGGCCGCCTTCAGAAGCTTATGCCAGACTTCACTGTTCTGAGCTTCATTCTTCCAGTTTATTTTTTATTTTTAAAATCCTAATGTCTTGAATTATACTATCCTCCCATCTTAATTTAGGTTTTCTAACTTTTCTGGCCGATAGAGGTCGCTCATTGTACATTCTTTTTAAAATCCTTTTTCTGCCCATATGTGTCCAGCCCAGGCCAATCTATTAATTTTAACAAAATTCAGAATATCTGGCTGGTTGTACAGTTTATACAATTAATTATTGCATTTCTTTCTCCATGCATTATTTTCTTTCACGGCATCAAAAATGGATCTGAATATTTTCCTTTCAAAACGCCCGAATAATTCTTAATCAGATTTCAACATGGTATAAGTTTCTGATGCATATGTTAACACTGGTCTGAGAAGAACTTTATACATGAGTATTTTTGTCTTTCTAGATATAAACTGAGATCTAAATATTTTCCTGAGTCCAAAAAAAAAAATTTGTTTGCAGTCATGATGTAGAGATGAATTGAGCCGAATTTTAATTTTTACAATTTACTTCAGTTACAAGATAAATAAAGCTATGAACCAGTTCAAATTTATATGCGCCAGCTTCCAAACTAGCGTAGATGGGCAAGCTTCGCATTTACCTTTAATCACTGGCATATATTTTGTCTTGGCCTGATTAATTTTAAGATTCATTCTTTTCGCTGCCTTCTCCAGGCTAATAAATGCATTCTTCATGGCTAAATTGACTTTTCCCTACTATATCTATATCGTCGCCATATGCAAGAATTTGCACAGATTTATGAAAGATGGTTCCCCTTATATCAAGACCTGCGTCTCATCACTTTTTCAAGGGCAATATTTGTTAGGTGTATTAAATATATAAATAATTTCAGTATCAAGAAAGTTCCTGAAGATGAAGCATGTCTTCGAAAAAGCTTTGAATTTTAATAACGTAACGAATATTATAACAGAAATTATTGTAGTTGAGGACGACTGTGTTATACAAGGCACAACAATTATTATAATTGAAATAATTTTAACCTCAACGGTGTTCAAACATGAATATTTAAAGTGTAGATACAACGTTATGCAAGTGATATTTAAAAAAAAACATTGTGTAACCTGTTTAAGCCAACCAATTAAAAATTCCCTCTAGAAGTGGTCTTCTAAAGGGGTGATCTTCTTAAAGGGGAAGCCCAGAATGCAAGTTTGACTTTGTACTGCAATTATAAAATGTTAATATATAAATGTTCTCTCATTCGGGGAGGCCCGAACCATGATTTGAGGGAAGTAGATTATCAGAACATGATTGGAAAGCATTAGCTCATGAAATAGATGTAATGAGAGCTTATATTCGCGCGACCATGAACCTACGGGTTAGATAGTGCCAGTGAGTTAGTTAGTTATTCCCCTAGATATGTCAGAGAGTGATGTAGTCTCGAAGAGACATCTAGTAGGCAACTAAGATATTATTAGGATGGGAAACGCCGATTAAATTTTGCTCAGAGACTGTAATTTAAGCTGAGATTCTTTTACGAGCCCAAAAATCTTCCGACTCGGGACCCATGGCTTAAAAACCTTCCTGGCGGACTTGTCCCTTAATTTTTTCCATCCTACAAAATCCATAAACGCCAGGTCGGGTTTGAACTCGCAACCATCGGAACTAGAGGCAAGGAATTAAACCCCTACACCACCGAAGTCAATACTACTAAGTAAATAACTCACAGACACTTTCGAACCTGCAGGTTCATGACCACGCGGATATAAGCTCTCCAAATATTCCTATCCTGAGCTAATGTTTCCAATCATCTCCTGTGTAATCTGCTTGCCTCAAATCATCGTTAATGTTATTATCTCACCTCGTTCTAGGTCTACCAATTGGGCGTTTTCCCCTCTGGTTTCCGTACAAGAAGCCTTCATGCCTCTCTTTCATTCCCCATTCGTGCAACATGTCCTGCCCATCGTAGTCTCCAAGACTTAACTTTTCTTATTATATCTGGTTTCCTATAAAGATCATGTAGCACACTGTTATGAAGTCTTCTCCATTCGCCTGTTTGTTCATCTCTACCACTATTAATCCGATAGAAAACAGTATAGGGAATTTCGGGTAATGTGGACCCTTATGTTTGAGTGAACCCCGTTAATATCTTCTTTAATTGGTGCTGCCCTCGAACAGAAAATATTTTAATTTCTTCACCTCGCCAATTTCTACGGATTCGAGGCCAGTTTCTTTTATCCTTTGTGCGAAGAAGGGTTTATTTGTGATATTTATGAAAATGACCATTTTAAAAGTTGTTCAAGCTAACAATCAATTCTTAATTTCTGCTATTGAATATTTCAAATGTTGAAAAAATTCCTAAATATATTATATTATGTAGATGCTGTTTTAATATACTGACGGGTTTGGTTTGATATCATGTGACATGGCTAAACATAACAAAGGAATTTGGCTAATGTAGATCCTCCATGAGGACCTGGGTCCTCTTTACACGAATGCGTATATTTTATCAATGAGGATGATATCTGCAAAAAAACCATTCACTTAAATAATTTTATTTAATATCCTTGTAATTTTACTAAACCCAAAGACCCTCGCTTTCTGCAGTTGAATGACGTGTGAATGTTATAATCACAATAATTTTTCAAAACATTAAATAAATACAACGCTTTTTAGATCAGTCATAAATATTTTCAGATTAATATGTGCCCGTCTGTTTAAATTAATAGAGTAAATAAACTTAAAAATAGAGTATGGTGGACTATGTGGTCCACTTTATCCGAATATGGAAGTTAAAGTGAACCTTTCTTGTAATGTAAAAAGTTATAAATTATGAAGATTTTCCATATTTGAATAAAATAGCAATGCTATTTCATAGCTACAACACTAATGATAATCACTGCTATTAAACAAAATTCAAATCCCTTAATTATTGTATTGTATTGTAAGCCTATGTTTTCCCTTTACAGAGATTTAGGCGCTCTCCCCCTACAGGGAAGAATTTGAACCATACTAATTTAGTTACACTTGTTTCCGTATAGATGTAATTTTGAGTGGTCCGTGGTCAGCGTTCCGTCTCATACCTGACATCTAGGAAACCAAGGTAGTATTAGGACAGGAAAAATCGGTAAATTTTGCTTAGAGGCCTTTAATTCAGGCTTAAGGATTTTTTACGAGCCTGAAAATCTTCAGACTCGGAACCCACGGCTTAAAGTCCCTCCCGGAGGACTTGCTCCTTGGATTTTTCCGTCCTAAAAAAATCCATCGACCCCGGCCGGATTTGAACCCGCGACCCTCGGGACCAGGGGCAAGGAGCATAACCACTAGTCCACCGCGGCCCACCTCTTAATTAAAAGATGAAAAACAACAAATTCAAAACAGGGGTCCATATTACCCGAAGTTACTCTAAATATGTTGTTTAGAATCGCCCGGTGAGCGGCTTGTTTTACCAGCGAGTGAGAGTTTGACGTCACATGCAATACCGATACTCAATTAACAAGGGAACTACCAACCACAGCATACCGAAACCTATCCTGAAATTTCTCTCAGGCAAGCACTGTATTGTAGCAAGCCCGTATGCAAAAGTTTATTGCCGCTTTTAACTGCAAGGCATCAGAAATCGAAGCCAGAATACAGCAATGACAACTCAATGTTCGAAGCAGATGGACTTCCCTGACTGAATAGAAAGGAACGGGGTGAGGCAGGGCGTAGCGTAGGTTGTGAAGATTATCCAATCCACCAAGTTAGGAGTTATATTAAATTCCTGTAGTTTAAATGAGAGCTTTGGTCCTGGATTTTAATGCATTGACATCAACACTTTAACGCAATGGATTAAGATTACAATACACAGAGTGCGAAACTATTTGCTCAATTTAATGCAGGAGGTAGAGAACAACAAAACAAATATATTTCGATAAGGAACAAGTGGTCCCTGAAGTCAACCCGTAATGTTAGAGACGATTTATACAGTAAGATAGTTTAACATGCTAATAAGAGCAGAAATCCAGAATGGGTTGAAATAAGGAGATGCACTATCTCCTCTACTATTTAATTTTGTACTATAGCATGCCAGCAAATCTTTAGAGGAAGAGGAAGGCCTACAACTCAATGGTATTAATAACATGTTAGTTTATGCTGATGATGTAGTACTATTGGCCGATAGCGAGAAGATACTAAAGAACAACACGCACACAATATTCTGTAACACTAAGAAATTAGGACTGGAAGTAAATATTAATAAAATTAAATATAATGTCACACGTAGAAATACATTACATAATGGAAATGGACAGCTAATGACAAATGAGGGAAATTTTGAGGAAGTGGATGAATTCAAATACCTAGGAACAATAATCACAAATAGGAATGAGATGCACAAAGAAATTAAACGTGGGCTCAATTCTGGAAATGCGTGCTATTATGTATTGCAGAGACTTTTGATGTCCCAACTACTTTCAAAAAACGTTAAACTGAAAATATATAAAACTATTATTCTACCAGTTATATTATATGGGTGCGAAACATGGACTCTTACTTTAAGGCAGGAAAGGAGATTACGAGTATTTGAGAATAAAGTAATTAAGAAAAATTTTGGACCAAAAAGAGATGAACAGACAGGTGAATGGAGAAGACTACATAACAATGAACTACATGGTCTTTATAAGAAGCCAGATATAATAAGAACAGTTAAGTCTCGTAAACTGCGATGGGCAGAACATTTTGCGCGTATGGGGAATGAAAGACGTGCATGGAAACTTCTTGTAGGAAAGCCAGAGGGAAAACGAACAGTTGGTAGACCAAGAATGAGGTGGGAGAATAACATTAACTATGATTTGAGAGAAGTAGATTATACAGGGAATGATAGGAAAGCATTAGCTCAGTATAGGGATGTATGGAGAGCTTATGTCCGCGCTGTCATGGACCTACTTGTTCTATTGTGCCAGTGAGTAAGTAATAAGAGCAGTAGTATCACAGGAATTGCTCGAATGCACGATCGTTGATAGCAGAACATCGTCTGATCATTAATTGTCGTGTTCGTTCGAAGATTCTTAGCAGTCTGCATTGGCCCCAGCAACAACGGCAATTCTAGGGACGAGGTTTTCTTGTGTTTCCACAACGGTTTCGTACACCAACTGCGTCATGTGTCCTCAGAGAAACAAATCTAGACACGTGAGGTCAGGTGATCTGGTAGGCTAGGCCACAGGGCCACCCTGCCGATACAACAGCTTAAATCAGCACCATTAACAATATATTCTCTAACAAGTAGACTTCTGAGATGATATGTTCCCTAACGAAATATATCTGTTTTGATTTTCTCTACCTTATGTATTAATTTGAACGAAGAGTTTCGTACCACACTGTAGATATATTCCAATTCAACTGCCATCTCCTTTAAAATATTACTTTATAAATGGAAATTAAAATAATTGATCCACTATACATTTTATAAACTAATACACCATGCGAGGAGAATATTTATAAATTGTCCACTGTTAAAAGCGAAAGATTTTATTTTGCGCGCGATAGTGCGTTCTGTCGTACTTACAGCAATAGTGAACATGAATCAAAGTTCAATTTCCTAAATTTCGGGGTTTCCAACCTATAAGTAACTAAATAACTATACTGTAAAATTAAAAATTACCAACCTAGTGCGGGAAGTAAAACCACTGTCCTTTATATATACTACGTATAATGTATATACTACAAAAATATATTCAAAAGGCAGTGCTAATATATATTATACAAAACAAATCACTGCATTTTAAATGAACTGAACTTTATTTGAAACAATATAAAGAATAAATTCATACTATCCGCCATTTTCTGATGTAGTCTCAGCTAATAAACATTGTTCACACTGTTTTATTGACTAAGGCTTTCACGGCCGGAGTCGCTATGATGATCTTGAAGAATATTTCCGGGTTATAGGCCGTGGTCTCGAGGCTTGAAGTTCCCCGACGTTTCGCCAGAGACTGCCTCTGGCATCCTCAAGGGGAACTTCAAGCCTCGAGACCACGGCCTATACCCGGAAATCTTCTTCAAGATCATCATTGCCCACACTGTTAACGTTTGTCAGTTGTTTATAATAAACGCAAATATTCCAACAAAGATGTTATTATTTTATAATTATTTATTATTTTGTCCCGCGTCGTAGCTGAGTGGTTAAGGCAAGAAGCCTTGGCGCAGAACTACGGGACTTGTTCGAGTCCTCATGAGCGAAAAAGTGTTCTCATAGAATTTTGGCAGTGTGGGACCGGTGCCTACCCAGCATCGTGAGACATTTGGGTAGCTACAATAAGTAGCGACTCTAGGTTGAGAAGACTATAAAGGCTGGGGAACCCGACTTGCTGACCATTTGTCACCCCTATCGCGCTTGGAGTTTTTATTATTTATTACTTTGAAAATACCATCGCGCAAAAAAAAAAATATGTACAAACACACGTTTGTGAAGTGTTTTACAGAAACTCTCAAATTAAAAACCTCGCTATCGCTAGGTTTTCAAACATTTCCTCGCTTCTGTAAAAAACCACTTCCCAACCTCGCATTGTAATATACTATTGGACTCGTCCTTGGTACATCACAACGCTTTTCTAGAAGAAATTTCAAGATAGGTTTCGGCATGCTGTGGTTGATAATTCCTTTGTAAGAGTAACGTAAAATAAGAGTTCAGTCTATAATGATATTCCTATTCCATATGTATTCATATCATCTCCGGAAATGAATTTCCAATCTAACTCTACTCTGAACCGACATCATGTAATAATCTCAGTTCTTTGTAAAAGCATTTGCAAGGATTATACATTCTGAACAATGGTTTGTTATGTCTGTCATACAGCGACGTGAATAGGAGATCAAATTTTGTGATCCCATGTCATGACTCATGACGTAAGCATCCTCAGCTCTGTGCAGGCTTTACAAAAGAGCCATTTTACACCTGATGCCTTACTATGTGTTACTGTGACGTCACTTTCATGGAACAATTGCTCCCTCTATCTCTCTCTACGTGCATAATTAACTTCTAATTCAATAGTGTGTCTTTAGTCCTCAAAGAGATGCTTTCATTAAGGGGAATTCTATTGATATTAGTTATTTTAACTCCAATAATAATAATAATAAAAATAATAATTTTATTTATAACAGATTTTTAATGTTAACAAATCTTTCTGTGCCTACTGTTTTATTTTCTTTCTACACTCGTCTCTATCCGTCCACACAATGTCCTCCAGTCCCCTCGTTCTCATTCCAGTTCTTATTTCTTGCATCCATGAGTTTCGAGGTCTTAATTTCTTTATTCTTCCAGGTGGACATTATTCCAATGTTTATCTGGGCAACCTTTATTCTTCTTCCCTGCCTAAAGTTTTATTTTGTCTCCCCACTCGTCCCAATCCATGCACCCCATATCCTCCACTCCTTGTTCTAATTCAAGCTCTTAGTTATTGTATCCACGAGTTTCTAGGTCTTTCTTTCTTTCTTCTACCAGGTGAACACCATTCCAATGTTTTTCTGGGTAACCTTTCTTCATGCATTCGTCGCACCAAATTAACTACTTATATTTTATATAATTTACTACTGAATATTTAATATTCGTCTTTTCTCGTATGACTTTCTTATTTTTCTTCTAATTTTGAACATCTTGCTGCTCTCCTCAAGAAATCCATTTCCATCGACATACTTTTTTTTTTCATACTTTAGCTCCATGTCTCCATGTGTGACGGTATTTCTCACCATTCAATTGTATTTTTCCTGGTTATATGTCTATTCCATGGGACATCATTTAACACAGCTGTTATTGCTCTACCTTTATTTATTCTGTTCTTATTGTCATTAATGATAATATTGATGATGATAATAATAATAATAATAATAATAATAATCCATCCAACCATAGTAATTCTACCCGAGGGCAGGTCTTTTACTGCAATCATATTATTTTTTATTTATTTTCGTGCTATTCTTTGCAGTTTTACTAGGGGATTATAAGTGTGGTAGTTTCCCGTTGCTTTCTACACCAGTGAAGGATGATGATTGATAAGAATGATTATGATGATGATGACGACCGGATGAATTTCGGGGTCCCTTGGGCCCTATGCTTCCTGACATTTGTCTTATAGGTGAGGAAAAACCCCGAAAAAATCTCACCTAGGAGCCTGTCCCGACCGGGAATCGAACCCGGGCCCACTGCGTGACAAGGCAGCACGCTACCTCGAGACCATAGTGGTGGACATATTAATAATAACACATGAAAACTAAAGTTTCTTCCTGCTTCCCAAAGTGGTATATTTGACATCTATCATAACTGGAGTTGGTTAAACTTATAAAAAAAACTCATACGTATCAAAGAATTGTTATTTTAATTAAAGCCATTACACCATGCATAAGTGTTAATTCTTATGTCAGTTTCCCTTATTTCGCATAATATTAGTGACCAAAGTTTATTAGAACATAAAACTCAAAACGCGTATTTTCTAACTCCCCCTATATATATATATATATATATATATATATATATATATATATATATATATATATATATATATATAGGGCCTACTAAATTCGCAATTGTTTGTTGAAATATAATTGAAATTTTCACAGAGACTATTATTTTACTCTCACTCTGTAAAACGTGATGTAATTTTGCAGTTACATCAGTTACCGATATAAAACTATACTTTTTAAGTATAATTATTAAAGAGAAAAACTCCATATTTTCTGTTAAAGAGTTCGAAACCTGTATATAAATGTTTTGAAGACAACAAATTAAATACCTGGGTTATAAAATCTCATATTTTTAACAAAGTTAAATTAAATTATATATGTGGTACAATTAAGAGAATATTAAAAAGTACAAGAAAATAAACAAAACTAGAATGTTATAAAGCAATGACATTGTCTTACTATTGTGATAGTGAGTTTTGGGTTTTAACTAAAAGAGAAGAGAAGATCATAGAAGCAGCTGAAATGAGATATTTGAGAAGAGTAGCTGGCTGCAAACTTTTAGATAAAAGAAGAAGTGAAGATGTTAGAAATTATCTAAATATTTTTTTAAACTTTTAGATAAAATAAAATAATCTAGAAAAAACTGGAAAGAACATGTCCAAAGAATGAAAGATGAACGAATACCAAGCATTATACTTCATTTTAAACCAAAAGGAGACAGGAATGTTGATAGACCGAAAAATAGATAGATTCAACTTTTTGAACGATAATCTATGAGACCGTGAATTTGTTGTTGATGATGATGATGATGATAATGAAGAGAAAAAATAGTGAACTCCTATCTAAAGGCTAAAAAAATGTAACATTATTTTATTTTGTTGCACTTTTTTTTCAGTTACAATAGAATAATCCACCTCGATATTGGAGAGATAATTCGGTGGTCAGGGATTAGAGGGAAATAACAGGAGCCTAGTTTAATTTCCTCTTAGAATCTCACAAGCTTCAGCTTGAAACTGTATTATATTAGGTTGAGTGTGAAATGGTAAAGGTTTCGATCCAGGCAGCAGTGTGAGGTATCTAACAAATCCAATATTGAGAGTAAGTGCGCCATAAAATGCGGTTATGTAGGGATATACGTTACTCCTGGTAATTCAAATCCATTAAATATTGAATTCCGCATTTCTACGTCAGTACGATGCGAAATATTTGATAAAAATATATAAATCCTGAACAATTTAATTTCAAATATATGGTAAACATTTCGCTATTCAAAATATTAGAACGGAGAACGAGGGATTGCTAGCGTCTAGTCGGTCAAAAACACGTGTTCCCGCTAAAGCCAATTGCCAACATGTTTACTCACATATAAAGGGATTATATCCCAGGAGTCCACCTACATTAGTGGGCAAGTTAGTGTTAGATGGGCAAGTTAGTGTTAGTGGAGTAATTTAGGGCGAGAAAATGGACGAGTTGCTACATCAAATTAGTTCAGCGTACATTGTTTTCAGCGGATTTTTGTGATAAGTTGGCCACGCTATCTAACCAATGACTAATACATATTTTACATTGTAATAACTAGTGGTTATGCTCCTTGCCTCTGGTCCCGAGGGTCACGGGTTCAAACCTGGCCGGGGTCGATGGATTTTTTTAGGATGGAAAAATCCAAGGAGCAAGTCCTCCGGGAGGGACTTTAAGCCGTGGGTCCCGAGTCTGAAGATTTTCAGGCTCGTAAAAGATCCTTAAGCCTGAATGAAAAGGTCTCTAAGCAAAATTTACCGAATTTTCCCGTCCTAGTACTACCTTGGTTTCCTAGATGTCAGCATGAGGCGGAAAGCTGACCGCGGACCTCAAATCACATCTATACGAAAACAAGTGTAACTAAATTAGTATGGTTCAAATTCTTCCCTGTAGGGGGAGAGCGCCTAAAATCTCTATTAAGGGAAAACATGGGCTTACAAGAAGACATTTGTAAATATGGTGACTTTAGGTTACTTTGAGCTCAACGTCTCATTTCATTTTGAAGCATTTCTCACTTTATGTCTAGTGTTTAAATAAAATAAAACTGTTGAAGTTTATACAATTTTCATATGTATTTAAAATACAAACTCGTTACAGATAATTCGGTACTCTGCACCTTCTTCAGACGAATATTTGTTTGAGTATTCGTCTGAAGAAGGTACAGAGTATCGAAACAGCTGTAACGAGTTTGTATTAAAATAAATATGATAATCGTATAAAACCTTAACAGTTGTACTTTATTTAATCGCTAAACATAATGAATTTTCATCAAGTAAACACCAAATCAATTGATTTCTCACTTTTTTTTGGAAAAAGTCACATTTATGTATCTCTCATCTAATTATTCACTAACTGCAACAAAAATTGTGTGCTTTTCTTCTTTCTGTTTTAATTGAAGTAGGTGGTATGGTTGCATAGAATCAATTTATTTCATGAAGGTTCAAAATCAATAGGAAGTCTTAGGAGGCCCTTGGAGCAGTGCGAGGTTAAATTTTGAATTTCTAGATAATCGGCTCTATGTGTCGGCCCTCCATGATGGCCGCCTTTATCTCAGAACAAGGATCTATTACTCACTGCTGAATCGACCCCAGCGCCATGGTGACGCTTAGCTCGGAAGAGGTAATACTTTTAAAATCCATTATAAAACACCGTTGAGGTCACTAACTAACTAACTCACTGGAACTATCGAACCCGTAGGTTCGTGGCCGCGTGGATATAAGCTCTCCACACATCCCTATCCTGAGCTAATGTTTTCCAATCGTCTCCTTATACTCTACTTTCATCAAATTATGGTTAATGTTATTCTCCCACCTCATTGTTCATGTATAACTGGGCATTTCCCCTCTGGTTTTTCTTACAAGAAACTTCTATGCCCCTCTTTCATTCCCCATTCGTGCCACATGGCTTGCCCGTAGCATTCTACAAGACAAAACTACTCTTACAAAGTACTATACCGGTATCTGGTTTCCTATAAAGATCATGTAGCTCACTAATATGCAGTCTTCTCCATTCACCTCTCTGTTCATCTCTCTTTGGTCCAAAAAGTTTCCTAAAAACTTTATTCTCAAATACTCGTAATCTCTTCTCTTCCTTTGAAATAAGAGTCCATGTTTCGCATCCATATAAAGTTCATATGAAATCGTGAAATGCAATCAAATACGCATTCTAATTGTTCATAGAACTCATCTTGATACCGTCGTCCGTATCTTCTGTGAAACCATGTACATTTACGATTATAAAATCATGTCGTTTACCCTTTATAATTAAATTTGAAGAGAAAAACATATGCGTAAATCGGGATTTGAACCCAATGTCCCTGGTTCTGTACACCGGTGCTTTAACGATTTAAGCTATTAGGCATCACGATTTAAACATACATTTCCGAGCGCCAGGTAGCAGTGAACTTTTATTCTACTAATGCCACCTAGCGGTCTCTTAAATAAGAGCACTTTAAAATGGAAATCAACACATTACATTTCTAGCAAGTAAGCAAATATAAGTGAAATTAGATACCTTTATAATTATGAATGATATCCTATCACTGACAAACTTAATATCTCAAATACCCGGTCTCGCTGCACCCCCATATTATATAATGCAAAGCTTCCTGATTCCTGACTACCTTCTCCTAGCCATCTAATTTCCTGTAAAGGGATCATAATCATCATCATCATCATCATCTTAAGGCACGGCAGCTTCAATAGTGAAAGTTTTGGCCTTCTCAACAACCCTCCTACATACCAATCTGTCTCTTGCCATATTCAAACTAGTCACTTGCATTATATTCCTTTTGACTTGCTTGTGTCGTTTCCTATTAGACTGTCCGGCTAATTCTTGTTGAGATTTACAAGCATGTTTTCTTTTACTGTGCTAGGGAGCTAGCCTAACGCCATACCCCCTAACCTGGAGGACCAGGTCTTTGATTATAGGGTTTCTGTCCCTTAGATCAGTTGCTTCCACCACATCTATGGAGTCTGATCCATCCCTTGTTTTTCTGTTGGGGTTTTCTCCCTTAGCCTTTGTAGATCCCTCTACCCCGCAAGACAGCGGTTTTCCCTGTTAACCTAGGGAGATGTTGCCTCTTCCGCCTTCAATGTCGTACCGTAGGACTCCTATTCCGCCATATCCGCCATTGAGGTCTTCACCGTATCCCTGGCAAGGGGCCCTTACAAGGTACTATCAGCTGGGCGAGCTGAACCGAGGTTGGTTGTGACTCCTCCCCCTCCTCCTTTCTCATCCGGACTTGCGGCCGGCAATGGTGGAGTTGTAAATTTTAAAATTATAAAATAGGTACCTGAGATTTCAGTCATCCCTTGAATGTTGTTTAGAAGGCATTTAAACACATGATTCATCTAGAGTTCCATTCCAGAAGCTGAAGATGAAATATATTTTTCGAAAGGCCTTGTGAATATTTGACAACATTTAAAATTTGAGATCGACTGAGATCTCAGGTATCAATTTTATATTTTTAACTTCGGAAGAGATACAGCCGAAATTTATTGAGACTATTAAATTCATGCTCCAAATGGGAGTCAATGACCAATCACATTTCAATGAATTTTCTTTTACAACCAATGCCAGTCGTGTTTCACCTCGATATTTATCGAATTATGTTTACCAAAATAAAGAAAGCTCTTCCTTTTTAGTATTCT
The DNA here is from genome assembly GCA_030220185.1 of Diploptera punctata. NCBI lineage: Eukaryota > Metazoa > Arthropoda > Insecta > Blattodea > Blaberidae > Diploptera > Diploptera punctata. The sequence goes on from JASPKZ010010404.1 coordinate 109,868, forward strand.
GAACAGGTTAGAGCATTATTATGCAGTAACTGACTCTCCAACAAATACGTTGAATATAGCAAATAATGAACAGATTCCTTCGAACTACACATTTGATATTGTGTGTTCAATAATTGTATTTTTAAATTTAAATTTATTTAGACCAGGCTCTTAACTTGTGGTATAAAAAATGTTCTGAAATGGGTATTCCTATAGGAGGAAAAGTACTGCATTCATTGTTGTTTGCAGATGATCAAATAATTTTTGCAGGGGATGAAGATGATATGAAATATATGGTAAATAATCTAATGGGAGAATATAAAAAATTGGGACTGAATATAAATTTACAGAAAACAGAATATATGTGTTTGGGAAAGGATGTGGATGACCTCAAACTCGAAACAGGAAAAAAAAAAAATGTGAATTTTTTTAATATCTTGGGTCAATAATTACAAGTTCAGATACCTGTGAGAGAGATGTACAGACTAAAATTGCAATGGCAAAAACGCAACTAATACATTACATGGAATAATTTGGAATAAAAATATTACAAAGAAAACTAAAATTAAAATTTATAAGAGCATTATACAGAATATTTTGTCATATGGAAGTGAAACTTGGTCTTTGATTGAATTGCAAAAGAATAAAATTAGAACAATTGAATTTGATTATTTTAGAAGAAGCCTCCAAAAAACAAGACAGGATAAAATAAGAAACGAATTCCTTTGGAGAGAAAAGAATGTCACCACATATGTTGTTAAGAGGATTAAAATACAAACGCTTAAATGGTATGGCCATGTACAAAGTATAGAAAATGAAAGATGACAAAAAAATATATACCAGTGGTCACCCCCTGGAAGAAATAAACGTGGCAGACCAAGATGGAAATGGAAAACCTACGTCAGAACTATAATGGATGATAGGAATTTGGAAGAGGGAGATTGGAATGATAGAGATAAATGGAAACTGAAGACGGCAAACCTATAAATGGGGGAAAGCCGAAGAAAAAGAAGTAATAATGATTTTTACTGAGTTGTTTCCTAAGAAATAATTAATAACCTATAATGTTGGTTATAATATAGATTTTGATGTGTTTGATTTTTTCTCCACCAGGGTGCATTATTACAATATTGCGATCGTATTTGGCAACAAATAATCTGATCTAGTTGCAGTGGATGAACAAATAAAACATAACCAAACATTTCTCTTTTGTTTTCAAACAACTTAGTTTATATTAAATATATAAATATTTTAAAATATCTGTATTTAAATAATGATTTGTGAGTAAACAGCTTAATTTTATTCGTTAAATAATCCAACAAATACCACTATTCGTTTCCAAATCCACTAGATAAATTCACGAGCCACGGTCACTTCGTGACTCGTGAATTTATCGATAATTTGGAAATCACTCGAGGCATTACTTATGAAAAGTCCCTTCCTTCGTGGGAAATTGAACTAGTGCATATCCCGTCGTTCTGCGCCAAGTCACTATGCCTTGGACCACTAGGCTACGGCGCATGACAGAAAAATAGAGAATACGCCTTGAATAATTGCAGCTATACAAAATTCTTTTGCGTTGAAATTGAAAAAAAATTGTATTCCACCACAAATTATAAAGGTCCCAGTCGCAATAAAACGTCCATTTTTCTTTAAGAATACAAACGACTATGAATTGGATATTGGATCCGGTAAGATTGATTTCCCTTGATGACAGAAAATAAGAGGATATTGCGAAGATGGAAAAAGGAAACCGTGCAAAACAAAAGGATATTATAATTCGTTCGCTTCGACATCTGCATCAAATTGCTGTATTTCTTTCTCTGTTCAAAAATGGGCATCGCTTTCATCAATTCAATGCTATTACTGAGAAACTGTAGAATGGTAAAAAAATATTTCTCCATTGCGTAACGTCTAAATTTAAACATTTAAATTAAAATTAGGCCTATTTTATCTCTAATAATCTGAATATACTCACAAAGAGCATTGGGACTGGAAGTAAACATCAATAAAATAAAATATATGTTTACATATAGAAATACATTATATAATGGAAATGTATAGTTAATGACAGATAAGGGAAACTTTTAAGAACTGGTTGGATTCAAATTACTAGGAACAATAATTACAAATAGAAATGAGATGCACAAAGAAATTAAACATAGGATCAGTTCTGTAAATGCATACAATTATGCATTTCAGGGACTCTTGTCGTCCCAAATCCTTTAAAAAAAGGTTAAACTGAAGATATAGGCCTATAAAACTTTATTCTCCAGGTTATAGTATATGAATGCGAAACATGTACTCTTCCTTTAAGGGAGGAGAAAAGATTAAGGATGTTTGAGAATACAGTTCTTAGGAATTTTTTTGGATCAAAGAGAGATGTACAGACAGGTGAATGGACAAGACTTCGTAACAGTGAGCTACATAATCTTTATAGGAAACCAGATACATATAAAAAAACAGTTAAATCTGGAAGACTGCGATGGGCAGGGCATCTGGCACGAATACGAAATGAAAGAGAGAATTGGTAGCTTCCTGTACGAGAACCAGACGTAAAACGCTCAGTTGAAAGACCAAGAATGAGGTGGGAAAATAACATCAACCATGATTTGAGGGAAGCACATTATAGGCTACAGGAGATAATTGGAAAACATTAGCTCAGGATAGGGATATATGGAGAACTCATGTCCGCGCGACCATGAACCTATGGATTCGATAGTGCTAGTGATTTAGTTATACTCATGAATAGCATGAGTTGAAATATGAAAAAAATAGTAATAATATGAAAAATAGTTTGCCAAAATACAAAAAAAAATGAAATTATAGTGACAAAATATAAAAAATATTATGTACCGACATGTATTTTTATCATTATTTTAAATTGTTATATTGTAAATAATGAGCTTTCGAATTAAAATATAATGAATTAATGATTATTTATACTATAATTGGACGATGTTATGTATCATCCGGCTAAGCGCCATTAAAAATTATATTTTGGTGCCATCTGTTGCACTGGCTCATGAAGTAAGTGTACGCACATTTTTAGCGTCAAATTTTTACATAGGCTACTGTCTTATTATTAAAGAAAATGTAAATACTATCAGTCCTATCAGAGATTCGACGTTTTGCAACTCACGGGTATCAAACCAGATCTTCATAAATACTAATTTAAATTCTGTATCATACAGCCAAGCGCCAAATGTTCCCGCTCTTAGATTGTTGATGCGTAACTGACAAACAAGCAAAATAACGTATAATATCCAGTATTGTTGTTTGGCGCTACAATAAATAGTAAAGATTGACTTAAAACTTTAAACACATTTTTCTCAAAATTAACATGATGGCGCATAGCTGTTTGATGCTAACTCCGTCCAATTATAAACATCGCTGCCTCTACGCAGTCTTCGAACAATGGTCGAGACAAGTTTCCTGGATAATGATTATTTTTCTAGGGTTTTTCCTCACCTGTAAGACAATTGTCAATTAATTTTAAGGCCTAAACGATCCCCGAACATCATCTGACCATTATAATAATATCCTCCATGTTAAGTATGAATATGTGTGTAAATAATGAATTTCGTTTTAATGTTGGGATGCCTCGGAGGAGCCCCTAACATTGAGCTGATCACTCATTCGGGGAGTCCCTCCATTCCCATGTGTGTTATTCATAGTTTAAATTCCTCTCCCGTGCCGCTGCGCTGTAAGTCCCGGGTTGAGTGTGGCATGTAAAAAGTAGCCTACCTATAATATGAGATCTTAAATTGAGATAAAGAAAGAAAGAATAATTATAAAACTATAGGCTAGTAAAATGTTTAATTACAATTAGTTAATTATCTTTCAAGATAAACAAATACTCGAGCAACGCCGAGCAATCAGCTAGTAATAACAAAAAAGACAATCAAAGTCTATAAAAAGACTTCATTATTGTGTCCTGCTATGAAATTTTCAATCAACAGCGGACAAGTTGCATGATAGAGGGGTTAGTTGGCTGCGGTTCCATTGATTCAAACAACCGCACTTTTCCAACAATAACTTGGTCTGCACCAGAGAAGCTTATTGTCATTTTACGGTCTAACAAACCCTTGCATCCATGCAATAAAAGGCGACTATAATAATCTATATATAAATCCATCCATAGTATTTCTGCCCGAGGGCAGGTCTTTCACTGCAATCATAGCATGTTCATGCTATGATCTGCAGCTTTACTAGGGAATTATGGTGTGGTAACTTCCCGTTGCCTTCCACACCTGTGAAGGATGATGATGATAATGTTAAGGAGGATGATGATGGCCGGATGATTTTCGGGGACCGTTGGATCCTAAGCTTCCTGACATTTGTCTTACAGGTGAGGAAAAACCCGATTGAAACCTCACCCAGGAGCCAGCCCCGACCGGGAATCAAGCCCGGGCCCGCTGCGTGACAAGGCAGCACCTTACCTCGAGACCACAGCGGTGAACATACTATATATAAATAGATTAAGACAAAACAGTTAAGTACCATTTTCTCCTCTGTTTGTCAACCGATTTGTTTAGTACCTATTTACGAGCTTTAGTGTTATCATAAGCAATGTCACCAGTGGTAAACGAGTGAATTCATCTACAGGATTTGGAAATCAAGAGTAGCATATGTTAGGACTATTTAACGAATAAAATTAAGCTGTTTACTCACAAATCATTATTTAAATACAGATATTTTATAATATTTATATATTTAATATAAACGGAGTTGTTTGAAAACAAATGAGAAATGTTTGGTTATGTTTTATTTGTTCATCCACTGCAACTAGATCATATTATTTATTGCCAAATAGGATCACACTATTGTAAGAATGCACCCTAGTGGAGAAAAAATCAAACACATCGAAATCTATATTATAACCAACATTATAGGTTATTAATAATTTTTAGGAAACAACTCTGTAAAAATCATTATTTAAAAATACAATTATTGAACACAATATCGAATGTGTCGTTCGAAGGAATCTGTTCATTAATTGCTATATTCAACTTATCTGTTGGAGAGTCAGTCACTGTAAAATAATGCTCTGACCTGTTCAGAATGTTAAAAAGGAGGAGCTTTCTTTATTTTGGTAAACAGAATTCGATAAATATCGAGGTGAATCACGGCCGTCATTGGTTGCAAAACAAATTTCATTGAAATGTTATTGGTTATTAACTCCCTGAGCAGTAATCTGATGTGAGATGATTGGTACCGGCCTCACTAGAGGCCTTGACCCAATCTTTGATGTGCTTATCTTGAAGTCTTCTGCACTTGAAATTTTAGCTAAAGAAAATGCTCTTCTCCCAGCTGTTTCTTGGAGTATTCTTGAAGATGTTGTTGTTTTCTTCGTTCGCTTAAGCTTCTTGGTCTTAAAGATGTTCTTTAGGTAGTTTTACTGGATTTATTTAAGGACTTGAAGTTAGGCTTGTAATAGGTTGAAGTAGCATTACAGTAGTTTTTAGGAGTACTGGATTCAAGAGGATTTTAGGTATGAGGGATAAAAGTTGGTGAGCTATGTTTTCAGGGTTTGTAGTAGTGGGAGTAGGAGTAGGAGTTATTGGAATGTCCAATTTTGGTGCTGAAGTGTTGATTTTTGGTTTCTCTGGCTTTGGTTTTATGATGTGAAGTTTCTGTAGTGTTGATTTTTGGTTTTTCTGGCTCTGGTTTATGTAGTGGAGTCCTTGGTGCGTATTTCAGTCTTGAGTTGGAGTATTTCTTGTAGATAGGGCATTGTCTGTAGCTTATTAACTCCCATTTTGGGCATGAGTTTGTAGGCAGAACTCTCTTAGACCTCTCCTATAAAACTGCAAATATTAAAATAATTATGATGATCTTGATGAAGATTTTCGGGCTGTAGGCCGTGGTCGTGAGGCTTGTAGTTCCCCGACGTTTCGCCAAACACTGCGTCTGGCATTCTCAAGCGTTGTCTTGAGACTGGCATTTCTGTCCACTGTCTGTCCTATTTATACGTTCACCGCGATGTGTACGTAAGTTATATCTGCCTTCTGATTGGTCAGCGTTAGGGACTTCCATTGCTCCAATGAGATTGCTGTTTGATGGTCTAGTCGACTGTACGTTATATCTGCCTTCTGGTTGGTCAGCGGTAGGGACTTCCATTGTTCCAATGAGATTGCTGTTTGATAGTCTAGTCGACTGTACTTCATTCTCTCATCTCTACTGAAGAAGAATGATCTTAAGACAGAGAGCAGAGCAAGACCAGAAAGGAGCTGAAGACGCAAATGCTGGACATCAACATTCATTCATTCTCATTCTCATTCTCTCATTCTGCATTCTCATCATCGAGCTTCTAGAATGAACATCCTACTGGAATTGGACAGAAGACTGAAGAAAGAGCAAGACCAGAACGCTGAACTTCAACAGCGCAAATCATGCCAGACTCCAGTCGACCAGACAAGACACATCGGAGATGAAGGGAAGACTCCCAAGACTCCGAACAACAAAGTCACGCAAGAGGAAGACAACTTCACTCTTCCCAAGTCTAAACACACGGCCAGAAACGTCACCAAAGCCAAAACTCTCGAGATAGAGATAAATAATAGATTCATCACACTTCAGAAACCTCCAGACTCACCTCCACCAATCGTCGTAGACGCCAGAGACATTAATGCCTACAAGCTAACACATATTGCCGCTGTCTCTACAGGAAATGAAAAAGACATCGCTATACAGCATACCAAAGACCAACTGAAGATCTACACTAAAGACAAAGATGCATTTAAACAAGTCCAAAAAGTACTATATGACCACGAAATGCAGTTTCATACACATATTTACAAACGAAGATCACATATGACCCAGAAGATAACACTAAAAGGACTCCCAGTAAAAATTACATCCCATGAAATCTTTCAAGAACTTGCAGACAAAGGATACCCTATCCACAACGTGAGACAACTCTTCAAAACCAGCTTTCAAGAAGGATCCAGACTCAAGACTGCTATTCCTGTCTGGATTTTAACTTTCTTCCACAAACCAGACTTCACAACGAAAATAGTTCAACTGACAGACATTTTTAATGTTAAAATTAGACTCGAAACCTACAAGACGCCAGCCGGTGGAATCCAATGTTACAAATGTCAAGGCTTCGGCCACCTAGCTGAATGCTGCAGAAGAAAACAGAAATGCGTCAAGTGTGCAGGCAACCATAGCCTCAAAAACTGCACAGCAACTGAACTCCAATGCACAAATTGCAACGAAACTCACGCTGCCAGCTACCGGCAGTGCCCATCTACAAAGAATACAGCAATACAAGAAGAAAGCACACGCCAAGCATACCACTACACACCACTAAAGCACCACTTCAAAAAACAGAGCCAGAAAAATCTTCAAAAATCTCCACTCCAGCACCAAGTGTGAACACTCCCATAACCCCTATCCCTCCACCCTCCACCTCCAACCCAGAAAACCTAGTTTCCCAACTACTATCCCTCATATCCAAAATCCTCCTAAATCCTGAACTCCTTAAAACTACAGTATTGCTTCTCACAAACATCATCTCAAGTCCTTAAAAAATTCCAAGAAACCACTTCAAGACATCATTTTTAAAAAATCGACAAGCTTAAGCTAGAAGAGAACAGCATCTTCACCTTCAGCATCTTCACCTTCAAGCACATCAAGAATCCAGAAAACAGAGAGAGGAATACTCTCCTTGTTCATCATATAAAATAAACAGAACACTTCAATAAAAGCACATTAAGATATCGGGTCAAGACCTTCATAAGGTCGGTACCAAATCTACACTTCAAATAATTGCTCTAGGGAGCGTAAAGTGCGGCAGAAACCAGCTGACCAGAAAGGACAGACCGGAGAAGAAATGAAGACACCGAACAACAAAGTCTCAAAGAAGGATGACAACTACATTCATCCTAAGCCAAAACACACGGCCAAAAACGCTACCATAGACAAAATTTATGGGATTGACATCAACAACAGATTTATATCTCTACAGAAACTTCAAAAAGTACTTGAAGACCATGAAACAGTTTTATACCCATATATATAGAAGAAGAGGAGGACTCATGACTCAAAGAATTACACTCAAAGGACTTCCAACGAAAATAACATCAGGCGAAATATATCAAGAACTAAACGACAAAGGTTATCCAATCCTCAACGTCAGACAACTATATAAAACCAGCTTCCAAAACGGATCCAGAATCAAGACTGCCATTCCTGTTTGGATTCTAACTTTCTTACAACAATCAGACTTCATGACAAAAATCGTCGAACTTACAGACATGTTCAATGTAAAAATCAAGCTTGAAACCTACAAAACACCAGCAGGAGGAATTCAATGCTATAACTGTCAAGGCTTCGGACATCTGGCAGACTGCTGTACAAGAACACAGAAATGTGTTAAATGTGCAGGCAATCACAGAGCAAAAAACTGCAAAGAAACTGAACTAAAATGCACTAACTGCAATGAAACTCATGCTGCAAGCTACAGACAATGCCCTATCTACAAGAAATACTCCAACTCAAGACTGAAATATGCACCAAGGACTTCAATACATATTACAGAAACTTCACATCATCAACCAGAGCCAGAGAAGCCAAAAATCAACACTTCAGCACCAAAATTGGACATACCAACGACTCCTACTCCTACTCCCACTACTACAAATCCTGAAAACCTAGCTTATCAACTTCTATCCCTCATATCTAAAATCCTCTTGAATCCAGAACTCCTAAAAACTACTCTAATGCTACTTACAAACCTAACTTCAAGTCCTTAAATAAATCCAGTAAAACTACCATAAGAACATATTTAAGACCAAGAAGCTTAAGCGAACGAAGATAGCAACAATATCTTCAAGAATACTCCAAGAAACAGCTGGGAGAAGAACATTTTCTTTAGCTAAAATTTCAAGTACAGAAGACTTCAAGATAAGCACATCAAAGATTGGGTCAAGGCCTCTAGTAAGGCCGGTACCAATCATCTCACATCAGATTACTACTCACGACTGTACTTGTAGAGGTTTACATTTTGCGTTTTTTAGAACCGGTATCCATACTTTGTTGACTTTTAATGATTCTTCTTTTTTATTGAAACTGTTTTTATGTTTGAATATTTCGATGGCTTCTCGTTGTAGACGGGTAAAATAGTGTGTGCAGTTAGATAATATGTCTGTATTCTGGTATTGTACTCTGTGGCCATCAAGTAAAGAGTGTTCTGCTACTGCCGACTTATCCATTTGTTTAAGACGACTGTATCTTTCTTGCTCCTTAAGTCTGGTTTCGATGCTGCGTTTAGTGGTACCTATATACACTTTCCCACAACTGCATGGTATCCTGTATATGCCTGCTGTCTGATGAGGATGGAGTTGATCCTTTATAGGCCTGAGAAGATTCTTGATTTTCTTGGTAGGCCTGTATACTGTCTGTATTTAGTTATGCTTATTTCCCTAAAGATGTCATGAATCGGATGCTGTCAAAATGCCAACCCAATGAGACATTTAATAGACAACTAAGGTATTGCTAGGATGAAGAAAGTCGGTACATTTTGCTTAGAGACCTCTTTATTCAGGCATAAGGATATTTTCGAGCCCCAAAATCTGATTCGCTGCTTAAAGTCCTTCCCGGATGACTTGCTCCTTGGATTTTTTCAGCGTACAAAAAAAAATATCGATTCCAACCGGGTTTGAACCGCGACCCTCGGGACCAGAAGCAAGGAATATAACCACTAATCCACTATATATATATATATATATATATATATATATATATATATGTCCACCGCTGTGGTCTCGAGGTAGCGTGCTGCCTTGTCACGCAGCGGGCCCGGGTTCGATCCCCGGTCGGGGCAGTTTTTCTGGGTGAGGTTTTTATCGGGGTTTTTCCTCACCTGTAAGACAAATGTCAGGAAAACTTTAGGGCTCAAACGGTCCCCGAAATCATAGGTCATCATCATCATCCTTATGATCTCATCATCATCATCCTAATGATCTCATCGTCATCATCATCATCCTTCACCGGTGTGGAAAGCAACGGGAAGCTACCATACCTACAATCCCCTAGTAAAGCTGCAAAGCTTAGCATGAAAATGCAGTGAAAGACCTGTCCTCGGGCAGAATTACTATGAATGTATATATATATATATATATGCCTTGTCATGCAGCGGGCCCCGGTTCGATTCCCGGTCGGGACAGGCTCCTGGGTGAGGTTTTTTCGGGGTGTTTCCTTACCTGAAAGACAAATGTCAGGAAGCTTAGAGCCCAACGGTCCCCAAAACCATCCGGTCATCATCATTATCATTGTCATCATCATCCTTCACCGGTGTGGAAAGCAAGGGAAGCTACCACACCTATAATTCCCTAGTAAAACTGCAAAGAATAGCATGAAAATGCTACGATTGCAGTGAAAGACCTGCCCCCGGGCAAAATTACTGTGGATATATATATATATATATATATCAATTACATATACTCGTATTTGTGCTTGTGTGTGTGTGTGTGTGTGTGTGTGTGTGTGTGTGTGTGTGTGTGTGTGTGTGTGTGTGTGTGTGTGTGTGGTGTGTGTGTGTGTGTGTTGTGTGTGTGTGTGTGTGTGTGTGTGTGTGTCTGTCTGTCTGTTAACCTCTAGCCGCAAAAATTTTTGTTTTATCAGAACCAAACTTGACACACGTATATAGCAAAAATAGAAAAAAAAAAAAGATCGACTTCATTAACCAAGCAAAATATCATGGATTACAAAATAAAATCCATATTGAATAATAATATCTTAATTTATTTGTGTTATGCTATTCATTTCCCTAGTTTTATTTCTAACCCCTTGTACATTGCACGTTTCTTAGCTTATTTTGTATTTTATTAAATCCATCCGGCATTTCATTCTTGGCCTTTTTAGTACTGTATTTTCTTTTTCCAAACGAACAGGGAACTAGCCTTATGCGACAACCCCCAACCTAGATGACCAGGAGATATTTAATCAAGATTATCTTCCTTTAGCCTTTGAAGAATCAAAGCTGAAGTGCAAGGCAGCACTAGCCTACCTGTAATACTAGGCAGGGACCCTGACAGTGTACTAGTAGCCGGCAAACATAGCCCCGTTTTTTAATGAGATTGTAACTCTTTCCCTCTCCCTTTTCCAACCTGGCTTGGGACAGGCTTTTGGCCTGTAATTAAACAAAACATGAACGTTCAAACTTAAATTGTGGGTTTCTTACATAGAGAAACTTCGAATAGAGGGAAAACTGAGTACAGTAACATCTAAAAAATTTCGGCTACAATGAGCAAACTACAATGGTAGCGCTGTTTCGTAGTAACAGAATATGTAACTAAATAAAACAAATGCAAGGCACACGGCGTGTTCACTCGGGATTGTGGGAAATTAGCCATTTTGTAAATTAAATTTTTAACTGCTATCCTTTCGTTCTATGTAGTCGGTACTGTAAAACTTATACACTATCGAACGTTAAAATCATTACTTAGATTTCATTTTACTCTAATTTGTAAGTAAATTCAAGCTTGTTTGCGTTTTTAATGTGAATATCTTTTCAAAGATAAACCTACTAGAAGTGATAAAATTCTAAGATTTGTTAGGTTAGGAAGAGTGATGTCAGTGTACAGCCATTTCTAATAAACATTTTTAATATGTGCTTTATAATGGATTTCAGATGTACGACTTGGCTAAGGTTCTTTAATAAATAATGTATAAAATATGTATGTGAGAATAAGATGGTAGGTCAATTGTAAATATTTATTAAAAGAGTTCATAATGCACGTTTTTAAATTTTAATAAACGAAAATAAATTAACATGTTTTATTTATTTTCATTCTTCCCTTCTGTTAAAATTAAAGAAAATATTTAGGTCTGTGAGGCTGGGTACAAATAATTCCATAATTTAAGATTATTTAATATGTTATTTATTCCTATAAAAGTTAAATTCCATGATTATTCACCAGATGTCGTTATATAATTATAATTCATAATTTCACCACCAGACGGTGCTGAATTTCATATTAGTACCAGAAAACAATCGAAAAAATGTAGATGTCGTTAGTTGTTCTACACTAGCGCCGCCTGTGGCATGTACGCGAAACGTATCCACTTTCTTCTCTGGTGGTTTTGTTAAATAAACAAACAATTAAAATGGAATGGCCATGTAAAAATAATGACAGAAGATAAATTCACAAGAAGAATACAATAATGGGTCCCACTTGGTAGAAGAAGTAGACGGTCAAAAATAACTTGGATTTATGGTGTTTTGAGCAGCAAGAGGGACGATGGAGATAGAAATGACAGATATATGTTGATGAGAATGACAGTATATTAATTGAGCGCAGGAAGATTTGTAACATTGTGAAACCTGCTATATATATGTATATGAATAAGAAAGTTTTATTGGGTTTTCTGCGTCTTGGATTCAAGTACGGCCCCTGGCCACTGACTCCGACGTTTCGGCAGGTTCCCACATGCCATTATCAAGGAATGATAAGTTCGAGTCACAGGTTTAGATCTTATATAATTAAACAAATAGAGTTTTAGCTGTGGTCCGTTTCCGAAGACGTATGTTTAGCTACATAAGAACTAAACATTGGATGGGTGTACGTCTTCGGAAACGGACCACAGCGTAAACTCTATTTGTTTAATTATATAAGACCTAAACCTGTGACTCGAACTTATCATTCCTTGATAATGGCATGTGGGATCATGCCGAAACGTCGGAGTCAGTGGCCAGGGACGAACTTGAATCCAAGACGCGGAAAACCCAAGAAAACTTTCTTATTCATACTTATATCCGCGAAAATCTGCAATATAACATATATATATATATATATATATATATATATATATATATATATATATAAATATGTAATTAAAAGAAAAAATAATACCTGAACCGGTATTTGATTCCGGGACCTCTAATTCTATACGTTAGTGAGTTATCGTCCACGCTATCCAGGCATCCTACTGCAAACAATAATTTCTCGGTTCAGGCAATAATTGTTCTTTTCATGACATATTTGGTTTTCATTTCATCCATCCATCCATAGTAATTCTGCCCGAAGGCAGGTACTTCACTGCAATCATAGCATTTTCATGCTATGCTTGCAGCTTTACTAGGGAATTGTAGGTGTGGTAGTTCCCGTTACTTTCCACACCGGTGAACGATGATGATGATGATAATGATAAGGATGATGATTATGATGATGATGATGATGATGATGATGATGGCCATATGATTTCGGGGACCGTTTGGGCCTTAAAGTTTTTCTTACATTTGTCTTACAGATGAGGAAAAACCCCGATAAAAACCTCACCCAGAAAATTGTCCCGACCGGGGATCGAACCCGGGCCCGCTTTGTGACAAGGCAGCATGCTACCTCGAGACCACAGCGGTGGACTTTCATTTCATAATGTTAAAATTTAATTATAACATACAAATAAAAAAAATCATCACTGCTATAAAGTAAAAACATTCTCATTAAAATTCTTTCTTGTTATGGAAGCCGCAAGGTAGCACTGCGGAAGTATTTAAGACTTGACAATTATGTATAAGGAAGGAAAATTAATGTTTGCATTGGGATGCTAACGTGGTCGGTAACGCAATAACGTATGGAGTTAGAGGTCCCGGTTCAGGCATTAATTTTTCTTTCCAATGCATGCATTTATTTATTTGCTGTCTACATTATATTATGGAAATGGACAGCTAATGACAAATGAGGGAAATTTTGAGGAAGTGGCTCAATTCAAATACCTAGGAACAATAATCACAAATAGGAATGAGATGCACAAAGAAATTAAACATAGGCTCAATTCTGGAAATGCGTGTTATTATGCATTGCAGAGACTCTTGATGCCCCAACTCCTTTCAAAAAACGTTAAACTGAAAATATATAAAACTATTATTCTACCAGTTATATTATATGGGTGCGAAACATGGACTCTTACTTTAAGGGAGGAAAGGAGATTACAAGTATTTGAGAATAAAGTACTTAGGAAATTTTTTGGACCAAAGAGAGATGAACAGACAGGTGAATGGAGAAGACAACATAACAATGAACTACATGGTCTTTATAGGAAGCCAGATATAATAAGAACAGTTAAGTCTCGTAGACTGCGATGGACAGGACATGTTGCACGTATGGAGAATGAAAAACTTGCATGGAAGCTTCTTGTAGGAAAGCCAGAGGGAAAACGCCCAGTTGGTAGACCAAGAATGAGGTGGGAGAATAACATTAACTATGATTTGAGGGAAGTAGATTATACAGGGAATGATTGGAAAGCATTAGCTCAGGATAGGGATGTATGGAGAGCTTATGTCCGCGCGGCCATGAACCTACGGGTTCGATTGTGCCAGTGAGTAAGTAAGTACTATTTGTTTGTGTATCCGTTAATGTTCTAGCGGCCGCAATTTTTGTTTTATCAGATACAAACTTGGTAACATTATATATTAATATCTGCAGGCCTATGTTTATATGTAGGTTACAACATATTCTTCATCATAATCATCATCTTCCAGGGATTAAGCCTGTTGGCTCGTTCCGGTTTTTTGAAAGCTACATATTAAAATTGTTCAGACCATCTTCTGTGTGGGCGACAACATTTCTCCTTCCGTGCGGTTTATAATTTAGCAATAATTTGGAAATCTTCCTTCTGGCATTCTATCAATATACTCTTTCCAGTCGTTCCTATATTTAATTATTCGGTCCGTAAGTTTGAAAATATTTAGTTCCTTTCTTATATCTTCATTTCTTTTCTTATCCACCAGAGTATATCTTGCTATTTATTAAAAATCGCATCTCAGCTGCTTCCAATCTTTGTTCTTGTCTTTTAGTGATCGTTTAACAATCTGATCCATACATCAATACAGGAACAGCCATTACTTTATAAAATTTAATTTTTGTTTCTTTTCTTGTGTTTTTAAGGGTTCTTTTAATAGTGCCACACATTAGATTAAATTTATTTATTTTGTCATTAATATCTTCAATTTTAACATATTCTTCATATTATTTTTAAAAAATCAAACGATATGGCAGGTCTAAAAAATTAATTTTATAGCAGTAGATGGAAGTGAACAGATCATAAATGAATGCGTTGTGAATTGAGTCTACACAGGTTATTTTGTTTACGTTAGGAGTGACTTTTAAGTTTAATTAAGAGATATACAAGAACTGTGACGCTTTTTTAAGTTTGCCAAACCTTTTAACGATCACTTTCTCCAGTCTAGAACACTTATTTGGAGAAGGGAGTGGCTGACATCAAAACATTCTACAAGACGCCTCTGCAGGAAATGTCACGCAACATCCGCCGTCAGCTCTAAAATCTTCTCGTCACATCACGGTCACGCCTGTCACAAATATGTCAGGTGTAAACCCAGAGACAGGGCTGGTAATGAATTATTCGCTAGACTTGTTGTTACAATATTCAACTACTATAAAATTGTGGGCTTGTCGCCCCAACTTCTCTACAAAAATTAAACTAAAAATATGTAAATTGTTATTCTCCCAGTTATAGTCTGTCAGTAGAATCTGTAGAGAAGTTGTTCAAAATAAGTCATCAATTCAGGGGCGGGCATAAGTGCATGGCCAATGCAGCAGCGGAAGCAAGTGCAGGAGGGAGAACAGATTACGTGACATTACTCATTTCGCTCTTGACCTTCAAGCGAGAAACATATCTATTCGGAAAGTTGGCGAATTTCTACACATTCCACGGACAGACTATATAATGTATGGATGCGAAACATGGACTCTTACTTTAAGGGAGGGCAAAAGATTACGGTCGGCCGCAGTGGACTAGTGGTTATGTTCCTTGCCTCTGGTCCCGAGAATCGCGGGGTCATACCCGGCCAGGGTCGATTGATTTTTTAGATGGAAAAATCCAAGGAGCACGTCATCCGGGAGGGACTTTAAGGCATGGGTCCCGAGTCTGAAGATTTTCACGCTCGTAAAATATCCTCAAGCTGAATAAGCAAAATTTGCCATCATCATCTTAGTAACACCTTAG
>JASPKZ010010405.1:0-66874 GCA_030220185.1 Diploptera punctata
TGTCGAATTCTATGAGAGTCGTAGTAGAGTAGGTAGACAGATTGGTTAATCCCGATGGTGTTTATCCTAGTTTCGCCAGGGATATAACATGATAGAAAACCCACTCATATTCCTTCAACCCGTATTCGGGGTCGCCGAGATCAATGGTGATCCTCGCATATATCACGTTCACTTTAGCGCCATCGACATAAGAGGAGTGAGAAAGGTTAAAAGTAAGCTGATGGCGACAAGGAAATATGGATAAATAATACATGGGACTTTCTATAAATATATATATATATGTGTGTGTGTGTGTAAAGGTATATATATATTATTATTCGCCAATTTATGTAGACAATCATGTCATTATACATCGAATTCTTTTTTGGTGACTAATTTCTTATACTTACCCATATTGTTGTTATTGGAAGTAAGTCAACGTTCCCACATCTAACCTGGTTGCTATGCAAACAAAATAAATCGCATTGCTGATATGGACTCAAAAAGCACACGTTTCGGTAAGTAAAATAAAATATGTCTTGAATGTTTTGTACACTAACTCGTACCTTTCTTTAGACTTTTCCGGAATTAATGCAGAACATCCCACTCTCCAGGCTTCTTCAATTTGTCTATCATCTACCATGACTCCTTGCATAATAAAATTATCAAACAGATTCTAATCACGGTGCTACATATAAAAAATGTCTCCACAGCCAACAATCCTTGCTTATAATAAAACAAATGAAAAGCTACATAGTAACAATCACCAAATGTTTCTTTCTGATAGAAGTCATTTACATCCAACCAATATGTTAATTCATTTATTACTATATTTAATACAAATTAGTCACATCGACAAAATAATAGTATGCAATTCACATGAGGTAAGCACGTAACAGATCTCCAAAATTGAAAA
This sequence comes from Diploptera punctata, assembly GCA_030220185.1. Classification (NCBI taxonomy): domain Eukaryota; kingdom Metazoa; phylum Arthropoda; class Insecta; order Blattodea; family Blaberidae; genus Diploptera; species Diploptera punctata. The sequence continues at coordinate 896 of JASPKZ010010405.1, forward strand.
AACTCGGCGCAAGCACCTCGTTTTTTTCAAACTTTTTCTCGATCAATAACAAGTGCTTACCTCACTTGTATCGCAATATATTTATTAAGATCCTGAAAATCTTCACACTGGGATCCCTTGGCTTGAAGTCCCTCCCGGAGGACTTTCCCCTTGGTATTTTTAACCCTAAAAAATCCATCGACCACAGTCGGGTTTGAATCTACGATCATCGGACTAGAGGTAAGGAACATAACCACTTGACCGACATGATATTATACAGTGCACATTTATTTACTAGGTTTATAGTTCACTTGATTGACAATTTCCAACTAAACGAAAATAACAAACCGCTTTAGGGTTATTTATGCTGTAAGATAGGCAACTGCGTTATTGACAGTCCAGGACATTATTAATCCTAATTTTCTTTAACTCGAAAGAGCAATATATTTTTTTTTCAAATCATATTCAAAATTGTTAATGGCCAGAACTTTGAAAGAACCACAAATGGGGATCCAGACTGATCAATTGTCCTTAACTCGCAATGTTTTTATAATAGACTACTATTTCTACTTACTTACACAATTACTTATGATATTCTAGCGGACGAGACAGGCTGTTGTCCCGACTGAATAGTCATTCTCGTGTCATGGCCGGACGATAAAAATGTAAGTTACTTTTTTTACCATAAAATTCACTAATTAATAAGTTCGCAAGAAAACTCCTCACTATTATCTGTTGTGGACCAAGAAGCTTGCATTATTACGTTACATTATATTCCACGCGAAATATGTCTATAATACAGGTGACTACATATTTGACATAAAAAATCCTATAATCCGATCGCAGCGCCATCTACCGGGTCCACTTGTTAATCTAAACCATTCAGGGGGTCAACTCAAAAACACAAAAAAAAAAATCAAAATCGGATCAGTCATTTAGGCAGTTTTTAATTTCGGATTTCAATTAAAGCTCCATTTGTAATTGATTTCGCTCATGTTTTTTGATAATACCGACTGCGAATTATTTTAATAGGATATACTGAGTTCCGGTCTGAAAGTTGTGCCCGCTAGGGCGATTTTCTAAATTTTCATTTCTTGTGGCTCCTACACCTAAGGAATTTGTAGGGTTCAGTTGTGATTCTGAACCATCCAGGAACCCAATAAAATAATGTCCAATAATTCAATAAAATTAAGGACAAAATTAAAAGTAATAAGATAATACATAGATACACTAAGGAATATCAGCTCGAAACTAGTATATATGAAAAGGAAAAATAGTACAAAGAAAGTAAGAAACTGTAATATATATATATATATATATATGACATGGTAAGGACAATAAATGCCTCAACCGGATTTGAACCCGGACCTCTGGAATGGTAACCCAGCGTGCTATCCATTGCACCACTAGGTAAATCCAATTCAAACATTTATCTTTCTTATATATATATATAAGCTTGCATTGCTCAATGTACAAAAATTTAATATATAACATTATATATATATATATATATATATGAGATATTAGGTAAAATATTGATAAATCTTAATACTATTTTTATTAAATAACTAACTCGCTGGCTCTATCGATCGAACCCGTAGGTTCATGGCCGCGCGGACGTAAGCTCTCCATACATTCCTATCTTGAGCTAATATTTTCCAATCATCTCCTGTATAATCAACTTCCCTCAAATAATGGATAATGCCATTCTCCCACCTCATTCTTGATCTATCAACTGGCCGTTTTCCCTGATTTTCCTACAAGAATCTTCCATGCACCTTTTTCATTCCCCATACGCCACATGTCCTGCCCATCGCAGTCTACGAGACTTAAACTCTTCTTATTATACCTGGCTTCCTATACATATCATGCAGCTATTTTTTGATGGAAAAACATGTTCTTAATTGTTATAAAATAATATTAGTGAGATTTTTTCTGTTAATAATTGTATTTTAAATTTGTTTCTGAAAGATGGTAAAGTTTGACAGTCTCTGACATAGAGTGGAAGAGAATTCCTATGTTATAGCAAAAGAAACTTAAAACTATTTTGAGTGATAGGTAGTGTGATGAGGAGGGATATAAAGGACTATGTGCTGATGGGATCGGACATCTAATTTATGTGTGAAGTCAAAGAGTTTAACAACTTATTCAATTTTAATCAATATAATAATATGGTATATTATTTTCTACTAACTGGATCCATGACGTTGTTCGCATGGACAAAATAGGTTATATAGGTAACAACTTATTAAAATGTTTAGAAGGAAATATCAAATCAAAATATGTACTTTCTGTAATTTGTTGAACAGTTAATAATATTATAGCGCTAACATTGTGTTGTAGGAAAAGTCTTAGTAATTAAATCCTTACTTTTAATCTAATTTTGAAAGAATATTTTTTTTGTGAGTTATCCGTGAAAGATAGGCATATGCTGTCGTGGACTTTTTTGAAGATTTTTTTTAGATATTCAAGTATGGTGTATTTGTTATGGTTTAGACAAAATAAACAATTTAGGAATCCAAAAAACGACTTTTCAGTGCACAGATCCACTTTTTTATTTCTTATGCTCTGGTCCTATAGTACATATGGTAATATGTTATATACGTCAATTTTCCCAAAACAAATATCTAAATGATGGTAAAAACACCATTCAATTCGGTCAAATAGTTTTTGAGTTCATAAAAGACAGTTTCGCAGATGTTCATTTTTATATAATTTATCAAATAATAATATAAATTACTAACCTTGTGTTCAATTGAGGACAAAAACAAAGCTCTTGCGTCCATTTCACACGCATTAAAACACTCCACGCACGCTTTAATAACTATCACAATTCTTACATGTTGAATGTACAAAGATTTATACACGACAAGCGCCTGGTTTATCCAAGGTACGCCTACAGTGTTGCAAATTAACAAAATACAATCGCTAAGTGGCGTTGTTTTCGTGTCACCTTGACGCAGTCCTGACAATATGAACAGATCGTCAATTAACATGGAAACGAAATTTTTTAATAACTTTGATGTTTAAAATAAAATATATGCTCTATGTAATTGCTCACAGATGTTTTAATATTATTTTTGAATAGCTTATTTTTTTTAATTGACTGAAATTGTTTATTTTTTATGCAGCTTTGATAGTTTTTTGTGTAAATATTAAAAAACAATGTAATATGTAAATTCGATTGAAATATTACCAAAGTCATTGAGCTACTTATTGATTTTTGCGAAGACGGAGAATGACAAGTAGATTGTTGCCACATCTACATTATTTCTCAGACTATGTTTTGTAAACAGATTTCGCAAGTTAATTAGCCATTTTTTCAAACTTTATAAATATAAACCAAACGTAACATAGAAACTGAAGAATTTGGAAAATCTATAATAATAATAATAATAATAATAATAATAATAACTGTATTATTATAATACTACTTATAATTAATAATAAATTATAATTACTTTATAATTAATATTGATAATAATAAATAATAATATGATGAAAATACTGTACTATTTCAGAATAAAACTATTTGGAAAATTTTAGGACATAAAGAGATGAACAGACGGGACTTACATAACAGGAGCTACATGGTATAATATAGTACGGAACGGGATATAATAAGAACTGTTAAGTCTCAATAGACTGCAATGCTCAGGACAAGTGGCACAAATGGGGAATAAAAGAGAGTCATGGAAGCTTCTTGTAGGAAAACCAGACTGAAACGGCCATTCGGTGGAACAAGAATGAAGTGGTAGTATAACATTAACATTGATTTAAGGGAAGCAGATTATACTCGGGACGATTTGAAAACAGCCCAGGATAGGGATGTATGGAGAGCTATGTCCATGCGGTCATGAAATTACGAGTTCGATAATGAGTTAGATGGTTAGTTTAAAATACATGTTTTGTACAGTCGAGTCTCATAGACTGCGATGAGCAGGACATGTGGCACGAATGGGGAATGAAAGTGGGGCATGGTAGCTTCTTATAGGAAAACAAGATCGTAAACCGCCATTCGGTAGGATAATAACATTAACTGTGATTGGAGGGAAGTAGATTATACAGGAATGATTGAAAACATTAGCTCAGGATAGGGATGTATGGAGAGCTAATGTCCACGCGGTCATGAAATCGCGAGTTTATTAGTGAGTTAGATGGTTGGTTTAAAAGACATTATTTCATACAGTCAAATCTCATAGACTTCGGTGAACAGCACATGTAACACAAATGAGGAATGAAAGAAGGGCATGGATACTCTGTAGAAAAACCAGAGGTTAGGCCAAAAAAGAGGTGGGGTTAATATTAACAGTGATATCAGGGATGTAGAATATACAAGGAATGACTGGGAAACATCCTAGGATAGGGATGTATGGAGAGCCTATGCCCGCGAGGCTATGATATGCCTCTTCGATAGTCACATTATGTTAGACGAGAAAGTGGGCAAGTTAATGTTCAGATTATTGGATGATCCGGTGTTGTATCTTCCGTTCCTTATCGTTAAAAAAACAAGTTTTACGTTGTATATATGCCGTTGTTGCGCTAAATCACCTCAAATTCACATTCAATATTCAAGACATTTATCGCAATTTTTGGGATATAATCAACATATATGTTTTTCTCATGAAATTATGCACATGTTGCTAAATAATTTGTGCCTTTTTTCAATTTTTAAATTCAATTAACGTAGGTGTACTTCTGGCATGAAATCCACTATCATGTCACTGAAAATATTAATCAAATTGTAAGATTTATACTCGGCAGGCGCCTGTTTCATCCAATGTACGCGTACAGTGTTGCAAATTAACAAAACCCAATCGCTTAGTGTCACCTTGTATCACCTTGACGCAGTTCTCACAATACAAACGGATCGTCAATTAACAAGGAAAACGAAATATTTTAAAAACTTCGATGTTTAAAATAAAATGTATACTTTATGTAATTGCTCAGATTTGTTTTAATATTATCTTTTAATAGCCTAATTTTTCAAAATTATCTGAAAATATTTATTTTTTACGCAGCTTTGATACTTTTCGTGTAAATATTAAAAATAATGTAATATGTGTATTTGATTGATATTTTACCCAGGCCGTTCAGTCACTTATTGATTTTTCCGGAGATGGAGAATGACAAATAGATTGTTGCCACTTACTTACTCACTGGCACTATCGAACCCGTAGGTTCATGGCCGCGCGGACATAAGCTCTCCATACATCCCTATCCTGAGCTAATGCTTTCCAATCATTCCCTGTATAATCTACTTCCCTCAAATCATAGTTAATGTTATTCTCCCACCTCATTCTTGGTCTACCAACTGGGCATTTTCCCTCAGGCTTTCCTACAAGAAGCTTCCATGCAAGTCTTTCATTCCCCATACGTGCAACATGTCCTGCCCATCGCAGTCTGCGAGACTTAACTGTTCTTATTATATCTGGCTTCCTATAAAGACCATGTAGTTCATTGTTATGTAGTCTTCTCCATTCACCTGTCTGTTCATCTCTCTTTGGTCCAAAATGTTTCGTAAGTACTTTATTCTCAAATACTTGTAATCTTGTTTCCTCCCTTAAAGTAAGAGTCCATGTTTCGCACCCATATAATATAACTGGTAGAATAATAGTTTTATATATTTTCAGTTTAACGTTTTTTGAAAGGAGTTGGGACATCAAGAGTCTCTGTAATGCATAATAGCATGCATTTCCAGAATTAAGTCTATGTTTAATTTCTTTGTGCATCTCATTCCTATTTGTGATTATTGTTCCTAGGTATTTGAATTCAGCCACTTCCTCAAAATTTCCCTCATTTGTCATTAGCTGTCCATATCCATTATATAATTTATTTCTACGTGTGCCCATATATTTAGTTTTATTGATATTTACTTCCACTCCTAATTTCTTAGTGTTACTCAATAGTGTGTGCGTGTTGTCCTTTAGTATCTCCTTGCTGTCGGCCAATAATACTACATCATCAGCATAAACTAACAGCTTATTAATACCATTGAGTTGTAAGTCTTCCTCTTTCTCTAAAGATTTAATGGCATGCTCTAGTACAAAATTAAATAGTTGAGGAGATAGTGCATCTCCTTACTTCAACCCATTCTGGATTTCAAAAGTGTCCGAAAACTGTTTGCGTACCCTCACCCTAATCTTTGTGCCATTTAGACACATTTGTATAAGTCTAACTAACTTTTTAGGAATTCCGAACTCCAGCAGGATACTATATAACTTCTTCCTCTTAATTGAATCATATGCTTTTTCGAAGTCTACGTATAGTTGATGTACAGTACCATTATATTCCCATTTCTTTTCTAAAATCTGTCTTATACTAAAAATCTGATCTGTTGTAGACCTGTTTCTTCTAAATGCACATTGATGATTTCCTAGAATGTCATCAATATAGGGAGTAAGTCTGCTGACTAATATATTTATTAGAATTTTGTATGAAGATGAAAGTAATGAGATGCCCCTGTAGTTGTTGCAATCAGTTTTATCTCCTTTCTTATAAATTGATACGATAATTGATTCCTTCCATTCATCTGGGAGAGCTTCTTTTTTCCCAAATCATACTAAGCAACCAGCGTATCTTGTCCATCAATTTTTCTCCCCCTGATTTTATCGTTTATGCTGGGATCTCATCTGAACCTGATGCTTTATACATCTTCAATTTTTGAATCGCCATTTCAACCTCTAATGCATTTGGTTCTGCGACTAGCATTTCTGCTGTCTCTAAATTATCCTCCTCAAAGTCCTGTTCTGTATGTACATTTAATAGCTGATTAAAGTATTTCTCCATCTATTTAATATACTCCTGGAATCTGCAATCATATCCCCATTTTCATTCCGAATTATGTTTGTTCTAGCCTGAAACCCTTTCTTTTCTATACTAATTCCCTGAAATAATGCTCTAATGTTCCTATTTTTTGCGTTCATTTCAAGATCATTAATCTTCTCTCTCAAATATTACCTCTTTTTACTCTTTAGTAACTTGGTGGTTTCCCGTCTAATACTACCCAATTGCTCTAAATTTTCCTCATTTGACTCGTGCAACCATTTCATTTTTGCTAACTTTCTTTTCTTTGCAATGTCGGCACATTCCTCATCAAACCATTTCTTGTAATGCCTATTGTTGCCACATCTACATTATTTCTCAGGCTATATTTTGTAAACAGATTTCGCATGTAAATTACCCATTTTTTCGAACTTTATAAATATGAAACATAACGTAACGTAAAATTTGAAAACCCATAATAATAATAATAATAATAATAATAATATATTATGTATTATATATATTATTATATAATGTAATAATAACATTAATAATAATTATTATATATATATCTAATATTATCTGATTCACCTCTGCGGTCTCGAAGTACCGTGGTGCCTTGTCACGCAGCGGGCCCGGGTTTGATTCCCGGTAGGGACAGGCTCATGGTTGAAGTTCTTTCGGTGTTTTTCCTCACCTGTAATACAAATGTCAGGAAGCTTAGAGCCCAACTGTCTCCGAAAATCATCCGGCCATCATCATCATCATCGTTCACCGGTGTTGAAAGCAACGGAAAGCTATCACACCTATAATTCCCTAGTAAATCTGCAAAGCGTAACATGAAAATGCTATGATTGCAGTGAAAGACCTGCCCTCGGGTAGAATTACTATGGATGGATGGATAATGTTATTTATAACTATGAATAAATACATTTTAAATTGTAATTATATAATAATTCAGGGCTATTGATGTATTTATATACAGAGTTTCAATTATTACACATCTTTCTATGCCTAAAGTTTGTTTTCCTTCTCCACTCATCTCTTTCCATCCACTCCATATCCTCCCGTCCTCTTGTTCTCATTCCAGTTCTTATTTCTTGCATCCACGAGTTTCGAGGTCTTACTTTCCTTCTTCTTCCAGCTGGACACCATTCCAAAGTTTTTCTAGGTAACCTCTTTTCTTGCATTCGTCGTATATATAATTCCATCCATAGTAATTCTGCCCGAAGGCAAGTCCTTCACTGCAATCATAGCATTTTCATGCTATGCTTGCAGCTCTACTAGGGAATTGTGTAGATGTGGTAGCTTCCCGTTGCTTTCCACACCTGTGAAGGATGATGATGATGATGATGGCCATATGATTTCGGGGACCGTTTGGGCCTTAAAGTTTTCCTGACATTTGTCTTACAGGTGAGGAAAAACCCCGATAAAAACCTCACCCAGAAAAACTGCCCCGACCGGGGATCGAACTCGGGCCCGCTGCGTGACAAGGCAGCACGCTACCTCGAGACCACAGCGGTGGATTGTATATATAATTATTATAATTAGTGATAATTATAAAATGATGTTTGTGAAAAGGTCAGTAAAAGATTCGGCTGAATCTTGGTTCAAAATAGCATATCATGACTCGATGGATTATAACACATTTAAAAGTGCTTTTATGAATTACTATTGGGGTCATGGAAGACAAAATAAAGTCAGGTTAGATATTACTAGTGGTAAATATAACCCTAAAATAGATCTCAGTTACCTTGGGTATTTTCTAGAAAAAGCAAGGATGGCTGCACTTCTCCAACCACCTATTGATGAAAAATCTTTATTGTCTTTAATATCCCATCATTATCCAGATGAAATTAAATATCACTTGGTTATTGCTAGACCTCAAAACATTATAGATATGTTACAGTTGTTATCCTTATTAGAAAATAAGAGAGAAGTTGAAGTCAGAAACAAGGGAGCTAACTGGAATGGACAAGAAATTTCCAACAAAAATTTTCTTCGGGTAGGGGCAGAGAATAATGAAAAAAAATTATGATGACCATAATAAAGAGGTGAAAAAACAATTTAATGATAATTACAATAGGAATAGGAACACCCAACCAAATAGAGGAATGTCAAATGGAAATAATTATAGGAATAGAACTTATAATGACAGAACAGTAAATAATTCTGGGAATTTTCAGAATAGAAATGATAGGAGAGAATTTAACTTTATGAATGTATAAATTTCTGGTGAAGGTAATGATAGAAATTGGACATGACCACATAGAAGGAAACGTAGGCGTAATAGTTATTCTAATGGATACTCTTACAATAACGAAAGAGAAGGATGCTTTGGTAGGCAAGAATGTATAAATTATACGAGCACTCACAGTGAAAATGGACTAAGGCATAATGATACTAGAATAAATACAATTAATAATTCTGAGCTTGTGTTAACAAATGGTAACAACAGAGTTGAAGCTGAGGTGAATAGAATACCTCAAAATTTAAATGCCAATTAGATACGTCAGGGACTCCGTTGCGTATCTCAACTTGTCTAAAATTAGGGGTCAACTATAGCTTCGATCGTGTAGATATTTTATCAAAATTTAAACCAACAGATATGGTTAGCATTAATAATGATAATGGTAATAAAGGAGAAATTATTAATAATATAAATATTTCCAAGGAGAATGAAGAATTAGATAGAACATGTACTAGAGAAATGAATATTATAGGTCGTCCACCTAAGCTAAAATTAAATATTTGCGGATTAGAGATTATTGGTATTGCAGACAGTGGATGTTCTAACACAATAATTGATCGGAAATTTTACAGTACCCTAATTTCTAAAGGAAATAAGATCAATACAGTAAGAATTTGTGGAGTATACCTCACCCTAGCTATTGGAAAGGAGAAGTTACCTATTGGACTTCAATGTTTATTAGAAGTGGATATCTGTTCGACTAAATTTGAAGTTATTTGTTTAATATCACCTTACTTATCATGTTATATGTTAATTGGATGCGACATATTAGATCAGTACAGAGCTATCATTGATTTTGAGAATTATAATGTGTCTTTAAGTAACGAGACAGATAATAGAATTGTCGTGCCATTTGCCAGAGAATTTGAGGAAATTCAGAATATTAATAGACAAGAAAATTTGATAAAAGATGAGCACATTTTCATTGAAAACATAAATGTAGAAGAATGTGATAGAAATAATGAAGATGGGGATATGACCCAAGAAACCATGAATGAAGATATTCATGTGTACAATAATGAATTCCTGTGTGATAATTCCACAGTTGAATATTTATTAAATAATATTGATGATTATAAGTGTGTAGATGTTGAATGTGCTGACTCTATAGAAAACAAAGAAATTCCTCTTCTCATGTGCTTGGTAGATGATGAGGAAGACGATTTTTGCCAACAGATAAGAGATAAGGTAGCCAATATACATGGAATTTCTGAACAACAGAAATATAAACTATATGACGTTTTGATGAAAAATAAAAATTTATTCTCAAAGAAGCCTGGATTGTGCAATTGTTTTGAATACTCGTTCAAGGTCATAGAACATGAACCGATTAAGATCAAAAGCAGACCGATTCCGCTTAGGATTAAAATACAAGCAGACAACTTGATTCTAAATTTGTACCCCTAATTAAGAAGCTGAGATATGTAGCGTGAGATCCAATGAAAAAGAAATTGAGGTATGTTGCAAAAGATCTAATGAACAAAAAGTTGAAATATAATTTAAAAGACAAGTTGAAATTTTCTATAAAAATAAAATAAAATATGTTGCTGAAAAAAATATGTAAAATAGAATAGTGAAATGAATATAACGAAGATATGTTCAATTAGAAGATTGAGAAAAAAACAAGATACAATTATAATATTTTGATTATTGTAAAAAAAATGTTGATTGCTGTAACAATATTTGTAATATTATTTCGATATTTAGTGTTCTATAATGAAAAATGTATGACATTGTTGTCAATGTTATGTTCTTCTTTTTCAGGAAAAATGAAAATATTTGAAGTATTAATTTCATTGTATGTATATGTAAATGTATAACTATTCCAAGCAGGTAAGTTAAAAAAATTAATTAATTACATTACATTAATATTTCTTGGGGAATGATCATTTTTCTTTTGTTCTTCCTAGCGGAAACAAAACAAAAATCATCGGGGGATTTTAGAGCAGGATTTTAATATCATAGTAAATATGAAAGTTTAAGTTAATAATTTTATATTTTAAAATTCTTTTAATATTTAAATATAACTTATATAAAGAAATTGTATTATATAACAGTCTTTCTAAATAATGCTTTCAAAATTGTGTTTTAAGTCATTGTTGTCTGAAATATAAAGCTTTCTGTTATAACTGTAATAAGAACACCTGCTTAACTTAATATTTTTAAATAAAAGTATACTAAATTCTGATTGGGTGTTAAAACAATTAATTTTTGATTTAACAAATCAAATTTAAACATTATATTAACTAATAGAATTTAAACCTAACATCATGTGATGTAATAATGTTCTTTAAAATTATAACAGAATTACTCTAGTCATTCAGCATATAACTTTCATCAAGGATAGAAGCAATAACAGCTCTCCTGATAAAATGCGATATTTAATACAAGAAGAATAGTTCATTCAAGAAAATAAAATAATTTAATTTTAATTGACGGTGAAGAATACCACCTATACTTACTTGATCTACTGGGAAATTAAATAGTAAATAAATTTACAACTATTTCTACAAGAATCAGTTATTAGTGATTTTCAAAGTGTTTTTCATTTATTGTGTACCAACTTCGAACTTGAGAAGAGAATCCAGCTCTACCGAAAATCAAACCCAACCTAATCCTTCAAAATGTTACTACAACATCGGGCATGAAGAGAGTTAGCTGCTTCAAAACATCACCACAATATGGGAAAAGAATTACTTCTTCAAAATTGTCGCCACAACGAGGGGCATAATGAGGATCTGACTAAAATACTTCTTCACTCTTCGTTTTGCCAGCATATCGGCTACCTCATTTTCATTTATTCCGGTTTCCATTGTAATACTACTGTCTTATGTTTTTCCTAAAGGTCAGCGAGTAGTTTCTTGCAATCTACTATTCCTTGCTTTGAACTGATTTGAATGATGTTATTGCTTGTGTGCCAGGTTTGGAATCAAACAAAATGACGACATGGTCATTGATTTTTTGACGGCATATGATTTATGAAAGTGCAGTACGAATTGCGTTTATTTCTCCATCAAAAGCAGTTTTATTTGGTCCAAGTGGAGTGTATATAGAGAAGAGGGGAGCAATGGATTCCAGCTCCCACAGGGCCTTCAGATTTACCTACAAAGTGGTAGATAGTGATTTTCGGACAAATTTTGAATCTAAAACATCTCTCTTCTTTGTCCCGTAGTAGTCAGCCAGCATATTAGAACTCCACTTGCTTCGGCACCTGTTTTGCATTGTAGAAATTTGCTGATGAAAACGCTCATCTCTGACAGCCCAAAGAATTCTGGGAAGAAGTCTAAGTGAGGGTCCAGGAAGTGAATTTTTAAAGAGATGTTGCATCCCATAGCTTTATAAGAATGCAGATCAGCCACTAGGTTACGATAGTTTCTGCTTTGTAGTTTTCATGGAAATTGTAACATAGATTTTTGAAAGACAGCCAGGCTGCTTTTTCAAGTAGATTTAATGTCCTTCAAAATGTTCATCAGTCATTAATGACCGTATTTGTGGTCGTACAAAATTCCTTATTTCAGTATAGCATCACTAACTTTGGATAATTTCGTTTTCAGGTACAAGAATCCAACAGAAAGTTATCCATAGCTTTCACGAAATTTTTCATTATTCCTAATTTAATATGCAATGGAGGTAAATATTTTTTTTAGGATTCACTAGAAATAAATGTGATACTTTTTCTGGCAGGGATAAAAGATTCACGTTTAGGCCAAGTGAGACTGGCACATCACAATGCCAGGGCACGTCAACACATGAATGAACCTGCACAGTCTTGTGTTTTGCTGCTTCAGCTTGATATTATGTATAATTTCCTCAAATACAGATTGAATAAAATCGCTACATATAAGGTAAAGGTTCCTATGACAGGTCAAAGAGAATGCCAAAATCAGATTTTAAAATGTAGCTGTCACATAAAAACTGTGCCTGATGGAAATATTCCCACTACATTTCTGAATTCACAATATAAAATGCACTGGAGCCACTAATCATATATCTTGTCAATCAGTGTAATTGGTGAAGGAAGAAAAGTAATTGGAATGTTAAATTCAGTGATACGGAGATAAAGTAATACAAATAAAACCAAGACATTAATATTTTAATCATTAGTACAAAGTGTTATGTTGTACAGTGCAGAGACCTGGACTTTAGGCAGACAGTAAACAAAAACAAATTTTTGGCGAAGGAAATCGAGAAAATGAAGAAAGGAAAAATTCGGAACCAGAAAATTAGAAAAATAATGAATGTTAAATATAGTATTTTATATGTAATAGAAGAGCGAAGGTTGCAATTGTATGGACATCTGAAGAGGATGGAGAATAATAGAATCCCAACAATGATGTTGGATTGGAATGCTGAAGGCAGGAGGAGGATAGGGAAACCCAGGGAACAGTGGATGGATGAAGTGAGAAAAAACATGATCAACAGAGACGTCAAAGAAGACGATGGAGAGGATAGAAATCTGTGGCGGAGCAAAATACATTTGGGCTGAAGAATAATTACTGTAATATAGAGAAAATCCTTAATAAAAAATAATAATCTATATGTCCGTAGTTATTTATATCTCATATATAGTCCTAGATGGTCAGAAATTTGAGAACGTTGACAGTATTAAGTACCTGGATTCTATAATTACCTCAAAAAACCAATTAAGTGAAGAGGTTCGCACAAGGATTGCAATGGGCAATACATGCTTCTATGCATTAAAACAAGTTTCCAAGTCAAGAAAAATAAGTAGGATAGTAAAAATTAAAACATATAAAACATTTTTTTTTGCAAATGCCCCAGGATTGTCTTTCGACATTCCTGGTGTTCTCAACTGGCATGGCGTACTTGTAACCCACTTCTGAAGTTGGGGCGCCTGGAAAGCGGGGTTACGTTGCCCCGATGATATGACGGGTGATAGTGGTGCACCAGGAGAGTCCTTAATCCTAAGCTTAATCTAATATGAATATGAATGATGATGATTGCGATGGCCATATGAATTCGGGGACCTTTTTGGTCTTAAAGTTTTCATGACATTTGTCTTATAGGTGAGGAAAAACCCCGATAAAAACCTCACCCAGAAAATCATTCCCAACCGGGGATCGAACCCGGGCCCGCTGCGTGACAAGGCAGCACGCTACCTCGAGACCACAGCGGTGTACATAAAACAATATTAAAACCAATAGTTATGTTTGGAAGCGAAATATGGACATTATCAGAAAAATATAAGTAAATGTTAAATACATGGGAAAGGAAAATATTAAGGAGCAGTAAAGGAACAAGATATATGGAGAATTAGAACGAACCAGGAATTGAAACGATTTAGATCTGTTAGGAGATATTAGAAGAAAGAGACTGGAATGGGTAGGACATGTGTTGCGAATGGAGCAAGAAATATTTTAGAAGGGAAACCGGGAGAAAGAAGAAAGGTTGGAAAACAGAAACTAAGATAGTTAGATAAGGTTGAGGAAGACGTTAGACAACTGAAGATTAAAAGATGAAGTCAGAAAGCTACGAATAGAGAAGAATGGGCAGAAGATGAATGAAACCAAGATTCTTAAAGCCAAAGGAAACAGAAGAAGTAGGCCCAGTCATTTAAGTATTTTTTAAAACTCATTGTAAATATTAAGACTGGATGGAGAAAAACCTCAATGATGATGAAAATTCTCATACGTAATGCCACGAGTGATTTCCAATTTATCTAGAGAATTTGGAAATCAAGAGTGGCATTTGTTACAATTATTTAACGAATAAAATTAACTTGTTTACTCACAAATAATTATTTAAATGCAGTTATTTTAAAATATTTATATATTTAATGTAAACGGCGATGTTTGAAAACAAATGAGAAACGTTATGTTTCACTTGTTTATCACTGCAACCAGATCATATTATTTATTGGAAAAAGATCGCAATATTGTAAGAATGCACCCTAGTGGGCAAATAATGAAACACTTCAAACTGTATATTAATTAATTTCTGTTGTCCTACGATGTAAATATGTCAATTATATTTCTTTCGAACGTTATTACCTTGGAAAAAATACCTCTAAGAAAGTGCAAACAATTTTTTTTGTGGTATAATCAATTGCAACAAATATTTTTATATTATCGTGCTATGTGTTAACATTCGTGCACTATATATACAATCTGGTAGCCACGTGTACTCACTGCAAAATAATGCTATGACCTATTCAGAA
The DNA here is from genome assembly GCA_030220185.1 of Diploptera punctata. Taxonomy (NCBI): domain Eukaryota; kingdom Metazoa; phylum Arthropoda; class Insecta; order Blattodea; family Blaberidae; genus Diploptera; species Diploptera punctata. Next base: position 16,069 of record JASPKZ010010405.1, read on the forward strand.
TGTTAAAAAGGAGGAGTTTGATTTTACAGTGATACAATTAAACTGATAAAATCGAGATGAAGTACGACTGTGATTGGTTGTAAATAAAAAAAATCATTAAAATGTGATAGGTCATTGACTCCCATTTGGGGCACGAGTTAAATAGTCATAATAATAAAAAAAAACAAAGTAGTCCAGTGTAATTTGTAGATATTGATTACGATTAGGTCTGTATTAAGATTGTCAAAATGAAAGTAACGTGTTATTTCAGTTATATGGGCTGTCAACGCAGGTGTCCTGTAAACACGAGGATTGGAATAATCTAAAGATAAGCTTTGTGAATTATTTGGCCACGAGGTTATGCGGTTAATGTGACACGCCGGGAGTTTAACCCCCTCAATTAATTGTGCTAATGACAGATATCCGCTATCTGTTCATGAAGCATTCCAATTACAAATGATCATGTTTCACCACCCACAAGGTTAGTAGCTGTACTCTCGACCTTAGGAATTATGTTCTCTATTCTAAACGTATTGATATAGAGTAATTCCATATGTGACTGACTGACTTTACAATACACTTTTGCTGCAAAATGCTTGCATAAATATTACATTTGGTTGAAATTAGAGGTGTTATATACGTGATATGATAGAGGAAAAAAATCTGATTTATATTGTACATAAATATACAACTTCTGAAGAAAACAATATTATTTATTATCTATCAAAGTATGTGTGACTGACTGACATAAATGTCAACTCATCACGCAGCTTAACATGTTCATCTACACCGTTCTCTGATATGTGATTCTTAATTCAATTTTCCAAAATACCGTTTGGAGGGCACGTTTCAAGTTATACTTTAAATAAAAAATAAACCTAAATCACAATTAATACCGAAGGTATGACCTAATATGTGATGTGTGACTGACTGACATTATTTTGTGGCTGACTGACATTTATGATTTAATTTTGAATTTCAAAATGCAAATATTACACAAATGTAACAAAATACAATAAAACTAGATAAACAGCTTCGGTAACAGAAATTAATAAAGAACTGCAACTACGTTATCAATTCTACGAAAATTATTAAATTTAATTTTGCTGTAAAATAAATGTTGATTTAAATCAATATTGTAATAAAATTAACTCGCTTACCATGTACCATTTTAAATTATATAAAATAAGGAAACTATTAAATACTTAATAAAAAAGTGCCTTCTCTATTGTTAAATACACCTACTAAAACTGTATGCATGTGTGCGTATAATATATATTAATACAGTATATATATATATATATATATATATAGGCCTATATATTAACTATCCACCGATGTGGTCTCGAGGTAGTGTGCTGCCTTGTCACGCAGCGGGCCCGGGTTCGTTCCCGGTCGGGACAGTTTTTCTAGGTGAGGTTTTTATCGGGGTTTTTCCTCACCTGTAAGACGAATGTCAGGAAAACTTTAAGACCCGAACGGTCCCCGAAATCATATGGCCATCATAATCATCATCCTTCACCTGTGTGGAAAGCAATGGGAAGCTATCACACCTACAATTCCCTAGTAAAGCTGCAAAGAATAGCATGAAAATGCTATGATTGCAGTTAAAGACCTTCCCTCGGTCAGAATTACTATGGATGGATGGATATAGTAACTGATTACAATTTAGTCCGGCGGCATAGTCGAGTGGTTAGGGTAAGAAGCCTTGACGCAGATCTATGGGACTTGCGCTGTTTCGAGTCCCCTTGGGGAAGACATTTTCTCATTGAATTTCGGCCAGTGTGGGACCGATGCCCACCCAGCATCGTGTGGCATTTGGGTAGCTACAATATGTAACGACTCCAGATTGATAAGACCAACTATAACGGCTGGGGGACTCGACATGCTGACCACATGTCATCCCTACACTGGCTTATGAGCGTCTACCTCTGTGAATATAGGGACTTGTAATTTGAATCGTGTTTCGGACTTAGAAAATTTTAAGAATTTATATGTTGATTATTAAGGACCCCTTGAAGTTCGAATTCGAAGAGGCACGAAGGCAGCAGTCGACGAGGTGAGAAGGCATTAGCTACAAATCCAAATTGAAATGATATCTTCCACATGTCCACTTTCCCGGCTCGATGAGGAAATAAATGAATTTACTGATGGAGCAAAGGGGACTACTCCGGTATTCACATTAACGCCAAGTAAACCATCAGAAACCTTGACAGAGTAGTTGTTGAATATAATAATTTAGAGTTAATTGATCCAGATGAGGTCAATTAATTTAATTTTTTGGAGTTTAATTTAGTTAAATTGCTCTTAATTTTGGACTTATAGTATTACCTATACTTACTTACTTACTATGTAATGGAAATTGTGTCACTTCTTGAACCTCCCTCTTATATCCATCGAGGAAAACTTCCATTTTTAGTGGAAGTCGTCCTCGATCAACGGGAATTCCCAATCGTGATCAGCAACTTACAGCTATTCTTAGGGATTTCCAACCCTCTTTAGCCCTTGTGAATTATTTATATCTTCGTTGTTATTTATGATTTATCTTTTACGAACTTTAATTGTTCGTTTCTGATTTTTATAGTTTATATCCTCTGCCAACGATGACTGGCCGCAGTCTGGTACCAAAAGCCTAGTGTTAGAGCATTCTAATCCCGCAATCAGATCTGGTTGAATTTTATTGAAGTTCTAGTTGTTTGTCTTAATTCACTGAGCCGCCAACAGGAAGACCGCCACCACCACAGAAGCCGCCAGCCCTAAAGAGGGCAAGAGCGGGAAGTCCAATCAGCATTCCAGTCAGAAACGGCTCTTTTTCGGATTTAGCTGTTCTTATTTTGTAATTTTGAATTTTGAATATTTATTGGACTTTGAAGATTTTACTAGTGGGTGCTAGGGGACCACTCCGACATTTGCCTTAACATCAAGGGAAACCACTAAAAACCTTGATAAAGTGGCTTGAATTTAATAAAATTAGTTCCAAATTGAACAGCTTTTTCTCCAATTGGAGAAATTTAAGATGTAACAGGGTACTTCCTATTTTCATCGTAAGTACACATACACTCTACTAAGAAAGTGTGTGATTTATGATCCAATTCGATAGATAAAATCATCGAATCTGGATCTGTTACTAGTTCCTTAACTAGTTTGTCTAATACTTCATTGGTGATTAGACCATCCATTTTTGTGAGGCTAGTTTGAACCGGCCTACTTTTGGTTAAAGGAGCCATGGCAGTTTGAGTGCCTATCGTCGCGTTTTTAGTTTCCGGTGGCGTTTTAGGCTCACGTAAGACCTTAAATGGCAAGGCCTTTTGTTCCCGAGCTTTGTTGGTCCCGGTACGTTTTCTTCTTATAGCGCTGGTGACAACGCTACGGGTTGAATTCTTGGAGGTCTCAGGCCGAAGAGCTGCTGGCTCAATCTGGTCTGAGATTTGGGGTAAGACAGCTGAAGCAAGCTTCACCATTACTGTCTTCTTAGGGGCAGCCGGGATGACCTGTGCTGTCGTCTTCTTCATACGCCAGCAGGGCTCGATCTTCACCTTGAAGTGGGTGAGCCTGCGTAGTTTGAATAGTCCCTCCACCTCTGGGCCATCTCTCAGTGACCACAAACTTGGGCAATGGATTCCTAGTCTTTCCGGATGTCATATTGACAACCTTTAAGGCCGGAATCCATTGGCCTTCAAGTCATTCTGAATATAAGATGGCTCAATGGTGTGGTCTATTCCTTTTACAACCACTTGTCTTGTGGCTGTCGCTTGTTGTTTCTTCTCTGCCTTGTAGGGGATCTTGTTCTTCTTAAGCAGTTGCTGGTACTTTTTGTAGGCTAAAGCTGAATTTAGCCTGACCCTTGTACCGAGCCTGGTGTTTTCGCAAATGAATGTGTCAGGCTCGGATTTTAAGAATTCCTCATTCACTGCTGCCAGTAGATAGGTATAAACCCGAAGTACCAGCAGGGAAGAGGTCCATATCTTCTTTGGGAGCGAGTCCGTCGACTTCGAGCCTCCACAGTCCCCTCCATTATCACATGATGAGGTCTCTGTAGGCTGGGAGTCGACTAGATGGGACTCGACTTTTTCAGTAGCCAAGGCTGCTGATTTTTCTGGCAGAGCAGTTTCATCCCTTTGCTGTCGGTGGTATCTTAGCTTGGTTCTTGCTGGAATGTTGTCCTTCGGTCGCTCAGTCTTATCTACAGTAGAATCTGTAGGTGTTGTTGGCAGTAGAGCTTCACGTAAAGTAGCAGATGCTTCCTTTACCATGTCATTGAACCATGTCATTGAACCATGAGCTGGTATGTGATGTAGTGTCTTCTAGTTGGACTACTACTACTAATAAGCGGCAATGTTCCAGTATTTCCCAGTGTGCCACGTCTGTAACCAGTTGCGACTACCTGGTGGCCAATACCTTTGTGGTTATCAGTCTGGAGTTTAACCATTTAATCGTCTGTGTTAGCGGCGTTAATGTGTCTAGCTTAGAGCCGATACAAGTATGGTGAAATGAGGTTGTCTTCTCACCGGTGCAGGGCATCGTAAACTACGCGACTGGACAAGAAGAGAGTCCGAAAGCCAGCCGCGCAGAATGAGCCACTCTACTCCGGCTGTTGTACAGCACTCATTTCATTATTTGGTCCTTCAAGTGTCTGGTATGGGAAATATGTTTCGGTGGACAGCACGTTGTTGTAGCATACGCCCTATATTGCGCACAATTGGATTTGTAAGATTTGTTATTTTATGTAACATTTCTGTTACATTATTTTCAATTGATGTCGCAATATACGGCATCTGTGCTAGGTCGTGAAGCCTGGCCATTCTCGTATACATGGGTGCCGAATATATGATTTTCAGTACTTTGTTTTGAGTGACTTGCGCTTTCTTTTTATGACATGCAGCGAGAATGCTCCATGCTTCACTTCCATACAACAACATGCTGCGGATCATAACGTTATAAAGAGTAAGTTTGATCCGTGTCGATAAGGTAGGTGACTTGAAAAATGGATATAAAAGCGCAATTGCGGCATTTGCTTTTTGAATGATATGTCGAATATGAATTTTGAACGTAAGCCTGGAGTCCAAATGAACTCCAAGATACTTGACTGAAGCTTCAAAGCGGAGTTGTTGAGCTCCCAGAGTGAGTTGTACAGGAGGTCGTCTGTAGGTTCGTGCAAACAGGACAGCTAGTGTCTTGTTTGCATTTAACCGAATATTCCACAGACGACACCAGGAATGAATGGAATTTAGTGCAGTTTGGAGTATTCGGATGCGGTGTGGGAGTGTTCTGATTCTGGATTGGTAGAAGACACAAGTGTCATCTGCAAAGGATGCTGTTTGGATATGGTTAAATGTTGGAAAATCTGACACATAGAGTGTGTACAGAAATGGTGAGAGAACTGCACCCTGGAACTCCCGCTAAGAGAGGCTTACAGTCTGAATCATACCCACTAACCGACACATAAAATTGCCGATCAGTTAGGTATTTAGCAATGAGTTTAATTAAAGGAGCCGAAATGTTGAATTTAATTAATTTATATAATAATCCATTTATCCAAGTAGTGTCGAAAGCTTTCTCAATGTCAAAAAAGATTGCTGTAGTGCATTTCTTGGAGTTGAATCCCGTAACAATCCAATCAATCAGTCTAGCAAGCTGCAGCGGAGTGCTATGTGCTTTTCTAAAACCAAACTGGTGATTTGGAATCAATGCTCGTGTCGAGACTTCAATTTTCAATCTTGCCAAAATAAGTTTCTCCAGTATTTTGCTCAGCACTGGTAGAAGACTGATTGGTCGTAGATTGTCAGGGTTGGTGGGATCTTTGCCAGGTTTAGGAATAGTGATAACTCTGGCTTTCCCATACTTCAGGGAAGTATTAGAAATGAAAGCAGAGCTTCACTATATATAGGAGGAGGATTAAGGTTTTTGGCGGTAAATGTTTTACCGCCAAATTAGTAATCCGGTCGTGACCGGGGGAACGTTCAGTCGGTAGATCATGGATTACGGCCTTCAATTCTGAAAGCCGTATGTCAGGAATGGTATGAGGGATAGGTCTTTCAAGAAATTCACTAACAGTTTGGTGCACTTCGGCTTCATGAGCTGGTGTTGTAAGCTCATGTGGACGGAACCGCTGCGATAAGTTGTCCGCAAGGACTTGTGCCTTCTCCTGAGGGTGATAGGCCAAAGTCCCATTATGGTAAATAGCAGTCGGTAACGGGGGAGTACGGCTTTTCTTTATTCTTTTTATTACCTCCCAAGGCGGAGTTTGTTCATCTGAGAAACGCTGAAGAGTTTTATCCCAGTCAGCGTTTCTCATTTCCTGTAATCGGTTCCGTACCAAATGAGCATATCGATTGTATAGCTGTTTGTGATGGGGAGCGCCAAAAGTACGATGCCATTTATGGTATCGTCTTTTTAGAAATAAATAATTTTGTAGTGTGGGATCGTATTGCTGTGGTCGTGCAGTGTGATTTGTTCGCGTTGTAGATAGTGTAATGGCCGTTTTAATGGTGGCCTGTAAGTTGAGAACGGAGTGTTCAAGTTGTTCTGTAGACTGAGCAGATAGTGTAGGCTTAACCCATTGGTTAAGCATGTCTGTGTAATTCTGCCAGTCTATGTTATCCTGATGGATGTGTATAGGAGAAGTTAATAAAAATGCTGGTGAAATTTTGAAGAGTATTGGTGTATGATCAGAGTTTAGTGCGTCTATTACTGTAGTGATGTGTGGCGAGATAGGGACATTCTTCGATAGGGCTATGTCGAGTGTACTAGTAGTGATTCCATAGGCTGTGCGGCTGTAATGTGTTGGTTCCCTGAGGCAGGGATTTCTATATTGTTTTGATGACAGTAATTTAGGAGTAATGTACCTGAAGGGTTTGAGACACGACAGTTCCAGAAGCGATGTTTTGAGTTAAAATCTCCCACTAGTAAATAACTAGGGGAGACAGATGTAAGGATATTGAGGTCGTGTCTCGTGAGTATACGAACCGATGATATGTATATTGAAGCTATAAATATTGTTTCACGGTGAGAGATAGACAGAAGAATTCCGGTAGCTTCAATGAACTGAAGCCTGGGTATATGAGCTACTCTATGGCCAATTGTCTGCTTGATACAAATTGCTGTGCCCCCAAGGGGACCGTCTAAGCGGTCAGTTCTATATATTCTATAATTCGGAATTTTGAAACGGTTGTTTGGTTTTAAATGAGTTTCATTCAGTAGAAGAATGTCAATATCTCTTGTTTGTGTAAATGTTATTAGTTCTTGAAGCTGTCTGATTACACCGTTGACATTAAATGCCATGACATTGAGATAGCTTCCACGAAGGAACCTATCCATTATCGCCGAAACATATTTGTGCTATTGAGGCCAGGTACGTCATCTTCTCCATTGGAGATCTCAGTCCAGATAACATTCTCTGAAGATCTTGGAGAAGTTGTTGTCCCTGGTCTGAAGTAGCAATATCAAGATTAGACCTCGTCTGACGTTGAGCAGTGCTTATGTTTTTTCTTGTTTGAGTTAGGTTTGGTGCCACAATTTGGCTGAAAGTTTTATTGGGATCGATTGGCTTTGAATGAAATGTTTTAGGCTCAGGTTTTTTCTGGTTAACTTTTGTTTTATTTAAGAAGGCATTTTGTGCAGCTTGGTACGCTGGACATTGACGATACGATGCAGGGTGTCCCTCACCACCGCAGTTTGCACACTTAAGCAACTTTTTATTTGTAAGTGCTGCTGTTTTCTTTGGGCAGTTTTGGTGGTTGTGTGCCTCTGAACATATCACACAACGCGGGGTGAGGTGACACTCTGCAAAAGTATGTTGGAAGCGCTGACACCGGAAGCACTGCTTGAGTCCAGATCGAGGTCTGTAGGGCTCAACAGCTACTATAGTGTACATGAGCTTTTGAAGATTGAATATCTCTCTTCCTTTTTGATTGTTTTCTAACTCCATTATAAATAATGCAAGCTTGATAATGTTTTCATTTTCTTTTTTTGAGATTTGTTTGAATGAATTTATGGGATACTCTAGTTTCAAAAGATCTTCATGTATTTCCTCGATAGGTGTTTCGACTGGTAATCTTTTTAACACAGCCTTCAGCGGAAGCTCTTGTTTCATAACATGAGTATAGTATTGTTTTCCTGCATTCGTGAAAAATTCTTTGACTACTTTGAAGTCTTCCACTGAGGCTGTGTAATAACTTAGTCCCTCTGAAGTGTTGACTACCTTTAAGTCATGTTGCAATTTAGCTTTTATTTCTCGGTTGATTCTAAATAAATCGCTTTTGTCCGGTACTGTTATTGGGGGAGGTCTAGGCCCTTTATTTGCATTGGTCACTTCAGAGGGTACAGTAGCTGTTTGAGCCTTATTGACACTTGTAGGACAATTTGTAGGAGCCTGCGGCTCTGCAGTATCACTAGTGTTTGCTAGTACAGCAAATCTGTTTTGTACAGGTACTGCAGATGCCTGTGCATTTGATTCGACCTTACTATTGTCTTTCTCTTTTGTGCATTTTTTAGTTGGCTTCAATTTTTCTTTTAATTGAGCCGTAGCAATGATTGTAGGTTCGGGTAGTGAATCAGCTGAAGTGAAAAAGCATGAAGTTTGGAACTCCATAGCTGCAGTTTTGATTTCTGCAAGTATGTTTCTTAGATGTTCTTCTTTGTTTGGCAACTATTACTATATAACTGTATTTGTTTTACACAATGTATGGTTAGATCATACGCACTTTCAGTTCTCTCAAATTTTGGGTACGTATTCAGGTAGTTGTTGATGAGTACAAAGACTCCTACTATTTCTTCTTTTAATTCATTATATTTTGTATCAACAAACGTTTGTCCCCTGAATATATCCTGCAGCCTGTAATACGTATTCTCCCAAATTTTGAGAGTACTGGGCTCCTCTGATGTTTCCATATTTGTATCGGTACTCACGTTTTGTTTTGGAGTTGTACTAGAACTTGCCATGATGCTTGATAAATCAAGACTTAGTTCTTGGCACTATAAACTTCACTAAACACGTAACACCAATTAACACTGGCCTAATACACTACTCACAGTTATTAGAGTTAGTGTAACAATGGTTAAACCACCACTGACGGACCACTGATTGAACAACACTTCATCGAAGTGAAGGTCGCTTGGGATTGGCTACCCAGCCGCACCCCGATGTGCCGTGACACACTACCACTACACTAGAACGGACCACTTATTAGTAGTATCACTGTTTCAGGTTGAGGTAGAAACGCTGGCCGAAGCCGAAGCCGATGATTACAAGGAGGCTTTAGGAGGTCCACTTGCAAGACGTCTTAACCCAAGGAGTTACCATAGCTGAATGATGATATGATGTCTAGTTGGTTTTCAGACGATCTTCTTTAATATGTGCCGTATTTGGGCATCTTGATGTCTTGATTAGTTCTGTCCAATCCGGTGTTGTCGATTTTTTGGCTTATATAGTTTGGTGTGACCGTTACTGGACGCTGGCCAATCAGAAGCTGGCTGGTTGTTAGCTCTTATACTCAGAAAATACGCTTGCTGGCTGCTGACCAATCACAGCGTACTTGTGTATACTCGATTTATTTTACCAGTAATTTTGTCAGTAGACCTAAGCGAAGGCTTCGGCTACTGGTTTATGAAGATGTTCTTCTTCTTTTCTTCTAGTCTTCTGCTGCCTCGCTGCCTCTCTGCCTCTGCTGCATAGAATCCAGACAATCCAGAATCGACCTAATCTATTACCTAGTATAGTATTACCTATACTAATTTCTCGTGTCAGATATTTAAATCTAGCGGACCGCAGTGAAAACGAAAATAACTTATTATTAGGTGTACTATACGTATAGTTCGACACACATTTCATTTATTCTCGGGATTCATTCATTCATTCTCATTCTCATCGCTGGAAACTTTAGAACCTCGTCGAAAGAAGCACTACGCAGAAATGCAAGACCGGGATGGATTTGTCCACCCGCCGGCACGTCGCACTGCTAGAAATAACCAACACTACAATAAACAACGAACACCAATAGAAACAAGAAATCTGTTTGAACATCTGTATGAAGAAAAGGCAGAAACTCCACCTCCCATAGTGATATACTCCAAAGACATCACGCCACTAAAATTGGAAAGCATCACTGCAGGAAACAAGAAAGAAGTACACATGAAGTACAACCAGGGCGTACTCACCATTAGGACCTCAACAAAGGCGGCCTACCGGCGAGCTTACAAGGAGCTCAAGAAATCCGAGACCCAGTTTTACACCCACGGCTACGGCAGGCCTCCTATCATCAAACTAGTTGTGAAGGGACTTCCTAAGTCCATCACAACACGAGAAGTATATGATGAAATTATGAGTAGGAACCTGCCCGTCAAAGAATTAAGAAGCATTGAAAAACAAGTCTTCATAGATGGAGTAAAAAAGAAGATAGAGCTTCCTATTTACATCCTAACACTCAACAAAACAGCTGACATCTAGGAAAAAATTGAAGAAGATCTAAAAGAGCTATTCAACATCCGCATCAGATTGGAACCCTACAGGAAACCCACAGGAGGCACCCAGTGCTTTAAATGCCAAGGCTTTGGACACATTGCAGAATTCTGCTTTCGAGACACAAAATGCGTCAGGTGTTCCGGTAACCATAGAGTCTCCGATTGCACCCAGACGGAAGTCAAATGCTCCAACTGCAACGCAGATCATGCAGCAAGTCATCGAAAATGTCCCTCATTTCAGACGTATCTGAAAATGAGACAAACACAAGAAAAAAGTCAACCATCTACCACGAGGAAGCCTGAAATCACTCCAAGAACACCACGCAAGATAGAAGAAAACTTCCCTCCCCTGCCTTCTCAGAACCCAAAACCGGAGAATATTCTCCAATTCCTCCTTATTCTCCTCACCACAATCCTTCAAAACCCCCCAAGTCCTTGAATCCACACTCTCCTTCGTGAATTCTCAAGTTTCATCCAGAACATAGACTGCAATATCCAGCAACTTCAAGGAAAAAACCGTTTTAAAACCGACAAGCTTAAGCAGTTCTTCAAAGAAAACTTTCACCTGAAGAAGAAACTGTTTAGAGGAGCACTCTTCACAGCAAACCACACAACTACGCCACCACCTTCTCTACAAGCACATCAAGAAATTGGGTCAAGACCTTCGTAAGGTCGGTACCAAATCCGAACCTGAAATAATTGCTCAAGGGGACACACATTTAATTTATTCGTTTATTTTCTTCTGTTTTATTTTCTTCTTATTCTTATTCTTACAAGGTTTAATCCTTATTGATTAGTTCCGGCTCCAAGTATTATAGTTGTTGTGTCCATCTCTTACGTGGGGCGTCTGTTTTATTTAAGACTAGCTAATACTCGGCGTGCGCTGCTACGCGTAAATAAATGAAAATTAATGTGATTTTATGTTTAGTTAAATACGTAAAAGGAAAAATAATTATAAATCTATATTTTTAGATACCCCGTGCTGATTACCCGTGCGTTGCCCGGGAATCTACTCTACCCGACCTTTTTGGCATAAATGAGCTGAAAGACAAAATAATGTACTTCTTATGATTAGTTGAATAAGTAAAAAGAAAAATAATTAAAACTGTATATCGTAATTATTTTAAGATTCCCCGTGCTGATTACCCAGTGTTGCCCGGGAATCTACTTATCTCGATCTTCTTGGCATAAATGAGCTAAATTCGTTATTGTGAGTTATCCATAAAAGAATACCCGCCATGTGCTGCTATGCTGCACAGGAATCTACGTACGGTTTTTGTCTCTATCTTCTTGGTATCAATAAGAGAAAAAATGGTTATTGTGAGCTATTCATAAGAGATAAACATATGCTGTCGCGCACTTTTTTCCAGAGCTTTTTGAGATATTCAATTCTGTGTACATTAATTTTGTGTATTTGTTATAGTTTAGGCAGCGTAAGCCATTAAGCGTCCAAAGAGCTACTTTTTTCATGTTTTCCACTACAAAGGGCGATTTTTAAGTGTAGGATTTGAGTATCACAACTCTATTATAGCCTATGTTCAGTCCGAGAATCTCCTGAACATTTTGCAAAAAGCCCTATCACAATCGGATGAACGGTATGGCCGCGCATAAAGTATGAACCACAAACACACAAACAAACAAACAAAGGAACACACATAAATAGCATTTGCCCTAGTATTCAATTCACTGTGGAACAAGAATAAAATAACAGATTACCGTTTTTGGATGTTTTAGTAATACGAAACAAAGATATGACACTTGGACACCGAGTTTATATGAAAATTACTCATACGGACAGGTACCTAAACAAGCAGTCAAATCATCATCCTAGGCAAAAATTTGGCATTATAAAAACTCTGGTTGACCGGGCAAACAGGATTTCTGAACCACAGTACCTTCAAGAAGAAATTAATCATCTTAAAAATGCCTTCCAAGAAAACGGTTAGTAAAATTGATTTCAACAGTGTAGTAAATCCTAAAAAAAACATGTAACTAACAACAGAACTATGGAACAAATCAAAGGTAAGTTTTTTCAACCTTATGTTAAATCTATAACGGACAAAATAGGGCGAATTCTGAAAAAAACATAAGATCCAGACTATCTACAAGCCTACATATAAAATTAGTAATACATTAAATCCAACAAAAGATAAACGTAAACCTTTAAGCACTGCTGGCATATATCGTATTCCATGTAGTTGTGGTGAAGTGTAAATAGGAACTACAAAACGGATGATAAGTACAAGAATACGAGAACACAAGAGAAATTGTCGATTGAAACAAAACGAAAAATCGTCTGTAGCAGAAAATTTAGTGAATAAAAAAGAACATGCCATAAACTTTGAAGAAACACAAGTTTTGTCCAAAACACAACATTACTACACCAGACTTCACAGAGAGGCTATTGAAATTTACAAACACAAAAATTCTTTAACAAAAAAAGAAGAAACTATGAAGATTAATAAAATTTGGATTCCGGCATTATATAACACGAGAATAAAACCCATGAGTTACGCCAGTGATAACCAATCAGAAAAATAGCTCCAAAGTAACGGACCGTGTAGAAAACATCTCCGCACAATACTCAACTATAAATAAGGACACGATTTCCAAAACACAGCATCTTACGAATGGTATCGGTCGGGTACAGTCACGGCATCCCGGATACTTTGCGTACGTAAGTTATTGTGTTGACGGTGATGTCAACTGTTTCTATTGGACGGTAGGTTACGCGACGACCCAACGCCAACTGGTCTACAACCTGTGGCCTCCTGTGGCGTTCTAAACGCCTCTGCTCGGGCTTTTTGCCTCCCTCCACGTCAACTAGCAGTCTGGAAATTAATTCTTCTGATAGTGCTGGATTAGTGATAAGTGTGCATCGTGTCCCTTTTTCGGGGTGGGGCCTGGCGGCCACAACCACTGAAGATTTTCATTGTCTCTAATGAAGTGTTCAGTGTTGTGTCTCTTCAGTTAGTGTTTAGTTTCTGCAAAGCCCGTGTCTACTGGTTTATCAGTGTTCAGTGTAAATGTCCCAGTGCTAGACAGTCTTGCTCTATAGTAAGCATTATGGCTGCATCGCTTAAAAATGTGAGTGCCGAGCAGGCTATGGACCACGTATATGAGGAGCCATCGGCTTACGAACTTTGGGATAGAGCTCTTAAAAGATTTGAAAAGTATGTCGTAGAGCAAAAATTTACACCTTACTCAAAATATATAGCAGCTGCTAGCGAGGTGCGAGGAGCCCTTGTAATAGTAAACAACTTTATCAGCACTTTCACGAAGTTCGGCGAATCCGAATTGGCACGTGATGTGATCCGTCACTGCCTTAAACGAATGTACGAGTTTAAAGTAAATATGACTTCAAATCAGGATTACTTTGATAACATGTTGCACGAGCTCAAAACAATTCTAATGGAAATACCAGTATCCTGCTTCTTCGCAGACGCTGATAAAATTCCATCCCCAAATGTGTCTGAGAAATATAAGCCCGAGCCTAAAAAGAAAAAACCGAATACTGGAAATGAAAGAGCAACCAAAAGTAATGTAAATACAAATACAAGTAATTGCAAAGAGAACCCCTCTTCAAATAAGCCAGCTGCAGTCACATCACGACCAAATGAGGTGTCGGCAGTGCCTGTACAGAATACATTTTCAATTCTGTCCGGACTATCGAACGTAATGGACACTGCCGAACCTCAGGCTCCTCAACCTGGACCATCGCGGGGGACGCAGGCTACAGCAGCTATAAGCATAGTAGCCAAAGTCTAGACAACCACAAGTGCTACCACCACCCATTACGGTGATTGGGCATGGCGACCTTTTCAAAATGAATAAAGAATTAAAAGGTAAATTTCAGAACGACGTTAAAGTAGTGAAAACTCAAGACGGTTTGCCCTACTATGCTACCTCGGTGGCAGATTTCCAACTTCTAAAGGAATATTTTAAGAATGCAAGGAAGGAATTCTATACCTTCCAACTTAAAAAGGACTTGCCACGGAGGGCTGTGCTGAAGAGGCTCCCCTACAGCATCACTGCAGAAGAAGTAAAAGATGAACTAAAATAATTAGAATACCCAATCTTATCAGTCAGGCAAATAACAAAAAAGGAAGGACATGTACAAACTCCACTGCCGTTATATATACAGAGTCAGAGAACAATGATGCTGGAAGGGAAATTTATAACCTGAACCGCCTCTACCTCACAGTAGTAGCTGTTGAACGTTACAGGCCTAGACCTGGCATGAAGCAGTGCTTCACATGCCAGAAATTTAATCATACCTTTATGGGGTGTTCCTTAACCCAGTGCTGCGTCATTAGCGCAGGCACACACAGTCATCGTGAATGTCCGGTGACAGCCGCGCCACTCACAGACAAAAGGCTGCTCAAATGCGCAAACTGCGGGGAAGAGGGACATCCCGCTTCCTACCGAGGCTGCACAGCTTATCAAAAACCTAAAGAACAATACGAGAAAAGGAAACCCAACCCGAGTCCACAACCTCCAGTAACACAGTCACGTACATTCACAGCTAAACCTATAAATCCAAACATATCCTACAGTTCCATAGTCAATTCTGGCATCTCTGCAAAACAAACTGCAAGCACTGCCTCACGTCAGCCTAGGCCTGCGTCCACATTAACTTTGTCAGGTCAAGGACAACAGCTTTTCCATGACATTCAGCCCTTGCTGAGTGGGCTGTCTTCCCCCATGGAAATGTTTGTTTTCTTGACCAATCTGGTAAATTCATGTTTCGGAGATGGCTAGGAACCCTTCACAAAGCTATCTTAATGTCATGGCATTTAATGCCAATGGTGTATCCAAACAGATTCAGGAGTTAATTACATTTATACAAACAAGAGATATTGACATTCTTCTATTGAACGAAACGCATTTAAAACCTAAAATGAAATTCCAAATTCCGAACTACTACACGTATAGGAATGACTGTCTTGATGGTCCCCTTGGAGGCACTGCTATCTGTATCAAAAGTCCATTGGCCATAGGGTGGCCCCAATCCCGGGACTTCAATTTATTGAAGCCAAGGGCAACTTCCTACCGATCTCAGACCGCGAAACATTATTCATTGTAGCTAGCTACAAGTGTCCTAAAAGACGTCTGATAAGACACGAACTAGATATTCTTACTTCTATCTCCGCAAGTTATTTGCTTGCGGGAGATTTTAACTCTAAATATCTCTACTGGAACTGTCGCGTCCAGAATGTCTCTGGTACAATTCTTCAAAACTACTGTCAACTTCATAACATTGAAATCTCTGCTCCAAGGAAACACACACTCTTCATCAACACAGCTTACGGTATATCGTCCGATATTTTGGATATTGCTCTATCGAAGAATGTCCCTATGTCACCACACTTCACTACTGTTCCAGACGCACTTGACTCTTATCACACCCCAATACTTTTTAAAATTACTTCTACATTCTTATTGTCCTCCCCACTTAACTTACAACACCATTGCACAGACTGGCAGAGTTACACTAACATGCTTAACCAATGGGTTAAGCCTACACTCTCTATCGAGTCTACGGAACAAATAAAACACGCTGTCCTTAATTTCCAGGCCACTATTAAAACGGTCAATACACGTGCTACAACGCGAACAAATCCAACCATTACGCGAACAAAATATAACGATCCAACACTTCAAAATTATTTAAATCTTAAAAGGCAGTACCTAAAATGTACCGCGATTTCGGAGCTCACCATCACAAACAGGAATACAATCACTATGCTCATTTGTTTAAAAGCCGGTTAAAAGAGCTGAGAACTGCTGATTGGGATTCTTCCCTTCAGCAATTCTCGGACAACAATACTCCGCCTTGGGAGTACATTAAGCGCATAAAAAGGAGTCGAGCTCCGCCTCCTCCTTCAGCCATACAGTCAGATGGAACTTGGGCCTATCTCCCTAGGGAGAAGGCTCAGATCCTGGCTGACAATTTCGCGGACCGGTTTAGACCTCATGTGCTCACAACACCGACTCATGAAGCTGAGGTACATCATACAATCAGTACTTTTCTAGAGACAACTATTCCTATACCCCATTCTGAAGTACAGCTTTATGAACCAAAAGCAATTGTACGAAATTTTCCGTCCCACCGTGCCCCTGGTCATGACCACATTTCTAATCTGGCAATCAAACATCTACCTGACAAAACCTTACTCCTATTCCTACAAATAGTGAACCTTTACTTTCAGTTTCACTACTTCCCAGAAGTGTGGAAGAAAGCAAAGATTATCACTATTCCCAAACCCGGTAAAGACCCATCCATACCGGACAACTTGCGTCCAAACAATCTGCTACCAGTGCTGGGCAAAATTATGGAGAACTTATTTTGGCTCGATTAAAAATTGAAATTTCAGAGAGAAACCTTATTCCTACTCAGCAGTTTGGATTTAGAAAAGCACACAGCACTCCGCTGCAGCTTACAAGACTGGTTGACCATGTTGTTACGGGCTTCAACTCTAGAAAAAGTACTGTGGCGGTATTCCTTGACATTGAGAAAGCTTTTTGATATGGCTTGGATAGATGGACTTATTCACAAACTTATAAAATTCAACATTTCGGCTAGTTTGTTTAAATTAATTGCTAAATACCTAACTAACAGACAATTTTATGTGTCGGTTAGTGGGTATAATTCTGACTGCAAGCCCCTCTTGGCGGGAGTTCCACAGGGTGCAGTACTCTCACCTATCCAATACAACCTTTATGTTTCCGACTTCCCTACCTTTCCCAGCGTGAATATCGCATCCTTTGCTGACGATACGTGTCTGTTTTATAAGATACGTTTTTGTACTGTACCGTTCCACATTCGTGTGCTCCAATCCGCCCTTAACACTGTCCAATCCTATTTGCGTCTGTGGAACATAAAGTTAAATGCAAACAAAACCAAATTTGTAGTGTTTGCTAAAACCCACAGGCGCACTCCTGCCCGACTCACCTTGGGAACTCTTAGACTCCGTCCGGAGACTTCAGTCAAGTATCTTGGAATCCATTTGGATTATCTTGGAATCCTGGCTTCCAAGCTTACGTTCAAAATTCACATTGGACATCTAAAACATAAAGATAATGCTGCTATTGCACTTTTATGTCCATTTTTCAAGTCGCCTACGCTATCTACTAGGATCAAGCTAACACTATATCAAGCTGCGATCCGCAACATGTTGCTGTATGGATATGACCTGGAGTATCCTCGCTGCTGGCCATAAGAAAAAGTGCAAATTATACAGAATAAATGTTTAAAAATAATATTTTCGGCACCATTAAGCACGAGGATCACAGTGCTTCACAATCTGGCACAGATGCCCTATATTGCTGATACAATTGAACTTAGAGTCATGAATATATTTCGACATATTGAAAATCATGAAAATCCAATTGTTCGCAATATAGGACGTATGCTACAGCGACGTGCTCAACACCGAAACATATTTACCAAAGACCTCGATGATGGTCCATTCCCATGATATGTGTGCTGGATTCCAGCTAGAGTAGTGCCGCCGGCTTTCGGACTCTGCTTGTCCGGCAACGTGGTTTATGATGACCCCGCTCTGGTAAGGGTCCATCCTCATATCATCCATATCTGCTACGGTATACTTCGGCTGAACACATAAGCCGCAAGACACCAAGGGCTAAAAAACTAAACCCTTACTGAAGAGACACGGTATTTGGCCGCCAAGGGACCTCCACTGGTTCCCCATAAGCGGCACACTGGGCAATGCTGGTCATTGCCATAAATCAGTCAGTCAGTCAAAACACAGCGGCACCATCATTCTTTAAACATTGAGCAACCTAACGATCAACATCTCTTCTGGTGGCAAAAAAGCAATAAGCGGAATCTTGTCGTATCTACTGCAATTCCCCTAGTGCTCCGGCTCCCAGCTAAAGTCTGTCGATCGGCAAATAGTGCTTCTGTTGTTGAGTGATAGTGGAAAAGTGATTTGTTTTGTTTCTTAGGGTGTTGCAAAAAATCAATAAAAGGAGAGGCCCGGCAGCCAATCACAAGTAGCATCAGCGGCGGCAGCAGCATAGCATTCAGCATTGAACTTGTAAGCAGTCAACGTCTGTTCTGGTGGCAAGGCAGCATATAACGCGAAATCTGGAAAAAAATTAAAATAAATTTTCTGCTGTTTCCCTGGTGCCCCGACTCCCAACTGAAGCCTGTGGAACGGCTAATAGTGCTCCTGGTGCTGAGTGAAAGTGGTTTAGTGATTTATTTCGTTTATTAGGGTGCTGAAAAAATCAATAATCAGTGAGGTCTGACAGCCAATCACAAGTTTGCGTGGTGCCTGCACCACCACACAGGGCCACGCCCTGAGTGAAAAAATTCGACCTAGTGATTATTATTTTGGGTTTAAATTCGCAACAACAGCAACTCTAGACTGCGAGTGTTTTTGGTTAAAGTTCAATCCTATTTTTTGTTAGTTTTTGTGTTAGTGTTTTTCAGTGTTAGTGGAAATTGGTAAGTACCAATAATCATGCCTCAATCCAGTCCACAAAGTGTTAGTGTAGATATGGTAGATGCAGAAAACGATAAACTCGGAGCCTGGGAGCCAAAAATAACAATCCAAAAAATACTGAAAATGCAAATGAACCAAACATACCAAAAGAATCTAGACCACCGCCTATCACAGTAATAGGGCATACTGGATTATTTAAATGAATACTGAGATGAAATCAAAATTAACCGGGATTTGAAGGTTGTAAACACTAGAGAAGGTGTGCGCTACTATGCCTCCAAAGTGGCAGACTTTCAGATGCTTAAAGAATTTTTCAAAGCAGCAAACAAACAATTCTATACCTTTGTTATCAAAAAATATCTGCCACTTCGGGTAGTGTTGAGGAGACTTCCAGCAGTCACTTCAGTTCAAGAAATTGAAAATGAACTTAAGAGCATGGAATACCCTCTCAAATCTATAAAACAGATAATTAAAAAAGAAAATGAACAAGAAATTCCCTTGCCATTATTCATTCTTGAACTGGAAAATAGTGATGCTGGAAGGGAAATGTAAAATTTGAACCGTCTCCTCTACACTGTAGTCAAGGTTGTCCCATTTCGACCAAGGGCTGGGCTAAAGCAGTGCTTTAGATGCCAGCACTTTAACCACACATTTTCGGAATGCCATAGAAACCCACGGTGTGTGGTTTGTGCTGGCACTCATAGTCACAGCGACTGCCCAGTCAAGGCTGCTGCCTTGTCTGATCGGTCCTTGTTAAAATGTGCAAACTGCAATGGCGAACACCCTGCCTCCTTCAGAGGCTGTGAAGTATACAAAGCAGCTCAAGAAGCTTATTTAAAAACAAAAAATTCAGTACCTACGACCAATATGCAAATTCCTAGAAGCTTTCAATCAAAGCCACTCAGACCTAATGTGTCTTTCAGTCAAGCTGTAACACTAAACATTGCTACTAATGCAAGTTCAATAAGCACTGCTCAAGCTCGTCTTGGTATGATGGCGCAACCTACTGGACATGGGCAACAGTTGCTCCGGGAGGTTAAAGCTGCTCTTGCAAACATTAGATCTCCCATGGAGCGAATGATGTTCATGGCCCAGCTGGCAAATATATCCTTCGGAGATGGATAGATTCACCCACGGAAGCTATCTCAATGTCATGGCATTCAATGCCAATGGTGTAGCTAATCAAAAATCTGAGCTAATCACATTTTTACAAGAAAGAAATATAGACATTCTTCTAGTAAATGAAACACAATTAAAACCGCACAAGAGTTTCCAAATTTCCAATTACGACACATATAGAAATGACCGAATTGACGGTCCCCTTGGTGGTACAGCTATCTGCATAAAGCGTACCATTGGCCACAGAGTGGTCACTATTCAAAGGCTCCAATTTTTGGAAGCCACTGGCATCCTTCTACCTATTTCCAACCGCGAAAATACTTTTATAGCATCAATCTATAAGTCTCGCACCAGAATGCTAACGAGACACGACCTCAATATTCTCACATCTGTCTCCCCTAACTACTTGTTAGCGGGGGACTTTAATGCAAAATATCTTTACTGGAACTGTCGTGTCCAAAATGCAGCTGGTGTAACATTACAAAGATATTGTCAGCATCTAAACATAGAAATCTCAAGTCAAAGTATCTTGGAGTCCATTTGGACTCCAGGCTTACGTTCAAAATTCACATTCAGAAACTTCAACATCAAGCTAATGCTGCAATTGCAATTTTATATCCATTTCTCAAGTCAAATAATCTATCTACTCGGATCAAGCTAACATTATATAAAGCTGTGATCCGCAGCATGTTGCTGTATGGAAGTGAAGCCTGGAGCATTCTCGCCGCATGCCACAAAAGAAAATTACAAGTCATTCAAAATAAATGTTTAAAAATTACCTTGTCGGCTCCTCCACGTACTAGAATGAGTAGGCTTCACGACCTAGCGCAGATGCCCTATATTGCGATTACGATTGAGGAAAACGTCAAAGACATGTATCGTGTCATAAAGAATCATGACAATCCAATTCTTCGCAATATAGGACAAGCGTTACAGCAACGTGCTGTTTACCGAAACATATTCCCTCAAGATGTACCAGACCTATCAGATGAGTGTTGTGAACCTGCCCAGGTAGTGTGGTTCATTATCATGTCGTTTGCTTTCGGACTCTCTGCTTGTTCAGCGGCATGATTTTACGATGCCTTACCTGGTATTGGGAATCACCTCATCTCTAAAGTTACTTACTTACTTACTCACTGGCACTATCGAACCCGTAGGTTCATGGCCGCGCGGACATACGCTCTCCATACATCCCTATCCTGAGCTAATACTTTCCAATCATTCCCTGTATAATCTACTTCCCTCAAATCATAGTTAATGTTATTCTCCCACCTCATTCTTGGTCTACCAACTGGGCGTTTTCCCTCTGGCTTTCCTACAAGAAGCTTCCATGCAAGTCTTTCATTCCCCATACGTGCAACATGTCCTGCCCATCGCAGTCTACGAGACTTAACTGTTCTTATTATATCTGGCTTCCTATAAAGACCATGTAGTTCATTGTTATGTAGTCTTCTCCATTCACCTGTCTGTTCATCTCTCTTTGGTCCAAAAATTTTCCTAAGTACTTTATTCTCAAATACTTGTAATCTCCTTTCCTCCCTTAAAGTAAGAGTCCATGTTTCGCACCCATATAATATAACTGGTAGAATAATAGTTTTATATATTTTCAGTTTAACGTTTTTTGAAAGGAGTTGGGACATCAAGAGTCTCTGCAATGCATAATAGCACGCATTTCCAGAATTGAGCCTATGTTTAATTTCTTTATGCATCTCATTCCTATTTGTGATTATTGTTCCTAGGTATTTGAATTCAGCCACTTCCTCAAAATTTCCCTCATTTGTCATTAGCTGTCCATTTCCATTATATAATGAATTTCTACATGTGACCATATATTTAGTTTTATTGATATTTACTTCCAGTCCTAATTTCTTAGTGTTACTCAATAGTGTGTGCGTGTTGTCCTTTAGTATCTCCTCGCTATCGGCCAATAATACTACATCATCAGCATAAACTAACAGCTTATTAATACCATTGAGTTGTAAGCCTTCCTCATTCTCTAAAGATTTAATGGCATGCTCTAGTACAAAATTAAATAGTAGAGGAGATAGTGCATCTCCTTGCTTCAACCCATTCTGGATTTCAAAAGTGTCCGAAAACTGTTTGCCTACACGCACCCTACTCTTTGTGCCATTTAGACACATTCGTATAAGTCTAACTAACTTTTTAGGAATTCCGAACTCCAGCAGGATACTATGTAACTTCTCCCTCTTAATTGAATCATATGCTTTTTTGAAGTCTACATATAGTTGATGTACAGTACCATTATATTCCCATTTCTTTTCTAAAATCTGTCTTATACTAAAAATCTGATCTGTTGTAGACCTGTTTCTTCTAAATGCACATTGATGATCTCCTAGAATGTCATCAATATAGGGAGTAAGTCTGCTTACTAATATATTTGTTAGAATTTTGTACGAAGTTGAAAGTAATGAGATGCCCCTGTAGTTGTTGCAATCAGTTTTATCTCCTTTCTTATAAATTGGTACGATAATTGATTCCTTCCATTCATCTGGAAGAGCTTCTTTTTCCCAAATCATACTAAGCAACCAGCGTATCTTGTCCATCAATTTTTCTCCCCCTGATTTTATCAGTTCTGCTGGGATCTCATCTGAACCTGATGCTTTATACATCTTCAATTTTTCAATCGCCATTTCAACCTCTAATGCACTTGGTTCTGCGACTAGCATTTCTGCTGTCTGTAAATTATCCTCCTCAATGTCCTGTTCTGTATGTACATTTAATAGCTGATTAAAGTAACTTTTCCATCTATTTAATATACTCCTGGAATCTGCAATCATATCCCCATTTTCATTCCGAATTATGTTTGTTCTAGCCTGAAACCCCTTCTTCTCTATACTAATTCCCTGATATAATTCTCTAATGTTCCTATTTTTTGCATTCATTTCAAGATCATTAATCTTCTCTCTCAAATATTCCCTCTTTTTACTCTTTAGTAACTTGGTGGTTTCCCGTCTAATACTACCCAATTGCTCTAAATTTACCTCATTTGGCTCGTGTAACCATTTCATTTTTGCTAGCTTTCTTTTCTTTACAATGTCGGCACATTCCTCATCAAACCATTTCTTGTTTTGCCTCTTTTTTAAACAACCAATGCTTTCTGATGCTGACAATTTAATAGTATCTCTTATAGCCTCCCATTCTTTATTTATATCAGTTTCTTCTTCGTTTGCCACATTGTCATCTGAAGATTCCAGTACTTCAAATCTATTAGCAATTTTGATTTGGTATTCTTGCCGCATTTCATCATTTTTCAAGTTTCTTAATTCAAATTTTACAGAATCATCTTTAGCGTTTGTTCCTCTCATAAGCGATAGCCGTTGTCTGATTTTCACTCTGACCAGATGATGATCCGAATTGCAGTCTGTCCCTCTAACTGATCTAACATCGATGATGCTACTGTGCCAGCGTTTATCCACTAATACATGATCTATCTGGTTCCGAGTTTCTCCATCTGGGGACGTCCAGGTATATTTATGAATATCCTTATGCTGAAATGTTGTGCTCTTAACAATGAGATTCTTCGATGTGGCAAATGTGACTAATCTAACCCCGTTGTCGTTACTATCTTCATGAAGACTGAATTTGCCTATTGTTGGTTTGAATATATCTTTCCGCCCCACTTTTGCATTAAAATCTCCTAAGACAATTTTCATATGATATCGTGAAAGGCTATCAAATAAGCATTCTAATTCTTCATAGAACTCATCCTTGATCTTGTCATCTTTATCTTCTGTGGGGGCATGTACATTTACAATTATAAAATCATGTCGTTTACCCTTTAGAATTATGTATGATATCCTATCACTAACAAACTTAATATCTCGGATAGCGGATAGGATCCTCCTTCTGACTAAAAAACCCGTTCCAAATGCAGGTCTTTCTGCACCCCCGTAGTATAATGCAAAGCTTCCTGATTCCTGACTACCTTCTCCTGGCCACCTAACTTCCTGTACAGCGACTATATCCAAGAGCGATTTATCTAATTCCCGCGTTAATATCTCTAGTGCCCCGCTATTGTATAAAGTCCTAACATTCCATGTTCCTAGGAACATGTCCCTGTGTTTGAGCCTTTGGCATGGGTTCCCTGAAGTAGTCCCCGCCCGGAGAACCGAATGGGGGACTATTTGACCTCCGGAAAATTTTACCCCAGTTGAACCCATGTCCGCATTTCTTGACGGTTGTATTTTTACGGTGAAAGATCGTCACTCTTTCGACCAAGGTACTTTTTTCGTCTGGCTTATCACCTTCGACCAGTCCGGCATGGGTAACCCTATCGGCAGCAATGCTACCGCCGGCATAGCTCTCAGGATCATTTAAGCACGCAAGCCACTCCACCACGACAAGGTAAAGATACCATGGAGGGACTCTAAAGTAACTAATTAAATTAAGGTCAAGGATTAATTAATTAATTAAATTCTAAAGCTATAAATGGGATTGAACTAGCGAGTGAACCCTAAAATGATAATCACTAGGGAATTTGGCTGTCAAGGGTCTAAATTAGTCCCAGAACAGCACCCTGGGCGATGCAAGTCATTCCCATCACTCAGCAGCAGCAGCCAATCACAAGTGTGCGTGGTGCTTGCACCATTCACACAGGGCAACGCATCGAGTGAAATAAAGTTCTTTCTTGTGTTTATCAGTGTAGGTTCAGTCTTATAACAAGAAGTAACTCTAAACTGTGAGTGTTTTTTAATAAAGTTCAGTTCTATTTTGTTAGTGTTTGTGTTCGTGTGAATTGTTAAATACCATAAAATTATGGCGTAATCTAATCTTCAAAGTGTTAAGTAAGGTAGGTGTGGAAGCTCCAGAACCTGACACGCTTGGAATCTGGTATGAAATTGTTATTAAATTCGAGAAATTCATTGAACAGCAGAAATCGAAAGCTGATTCAAAACCAGCTCAAATAGCAGGCATGATCAGAGGAACTTTCCTGATCATTATGGGATATTTGCAAACCTATAAAGATTTCGAGCGTACAGAATATGCATATCAACTCACTTGCCAATACATTCGTTCAATAGATGAAATTTACAAAACAACTGATGACTTGATCAGCTACTTAAAAGCATTGCTAGTCGAGTTAAAAGAGACTTGCAATGGAAATACAAACATCTGCTTTCTTCGAAATAGCAGATGATGAAGCTACATCTCCAAGAATTAATATCAAAAGACAAAAAATTTCAGAAACTAAAGAAAGACCATCACAACGTGATGGATCAAAACGATCCGAAAGAAAGAAAGAATTGGCAAGTGAGCCACATGTAGAGATGGCATCAGCAGTGACCACACAGAACAGATTTGCACTACTTGCAGATGAGATGGATACTGCTGAGCCATCTAATTTCCTGCAGCTTCCACATCCAAGGAAACTGGTACATCCCAAAAAGAGGGAAAATTGCCTGCGAAGACTTTCTTCAAAAAATGTCAATCTCAATACTACCTGAAATACATCTGAATAAAACCTAAATGAAGCAAGTGCACCTAAAGAATCTAGACCACCACTTATCACTGTAATAGGACATATTGGTCTATTAAAATGAACGCTGAAATCAGATCTAAACTGACAGGAGACTTAAAAGTTGTAATCACAACAGAAGGTCTGCGCTACTATGCCTCCAAAGTGGCAGAATTTGAAATGCTAAAAGATTTCTTTAAAGCAGCAAACAAACAATATTATACATTCACAATGAAAAAAGATCTGCCTCTTCGGGTAGTGATAAGGAAGCTTCCACCAGTCACTCCCATTGAAGAAATAGAAAATGAAATTAAGAATCTGGAATAACCACTAAAATCTATAAAACAAATAACAAAAAAAGATGGTGAACAAGAAATATCCTTACCACTTTTTATTCTTGAACTTGAAAATAGTGACTCTGGAAGAGAAATTTACAATTTAAAAACCGCCTCCTCTACACTGTAGTCGAGGCTGTTCCATATAGACCCAGGGCTGGGCTAAATCAGTGCTTTAGGTGCCAGCACTTCAACCATACTTTTGCGGAATGCTACCGAAACCCACGGTGTGTAGTTTGTGCTGGCACACATAGTCACAAGGATTGCCCAGTCAAAGCGGCAGCTCTGGCTGATCAATATTTGATAAAATGTGCAAACTGTAGCGGTGAACACCCCGCCTCCTTCCGAGGCTGTGAGGTCTATTAAACTGCACAGGAAGCCTACTTAAAAACGAAAAACCTATACTTACTACAAACATACCTACCCCTAGAAGCTTCCAATCTAAACCAATCAAACCAAATATATATTTCAGCCAAATCGTAGCACATGACACTGCTACAAAAACAAGTATAACAAGCACTACACAAGGCCGACTTGAAATGATATCACAACCTTCCGGACATGGGCAACAACTGATCCGGTAAGTTAAAGCCGCTTTAGCTAGCTTTCAGTCTCCTATGGATCGTATGATGTTGATGGCCCAGCTGGCAAATTTGTGTTTCGGAGATGACTAGATTCACCCACGGAAGCTATCTCAATGTCATGGCATTTAATGATAATAGTGTAGCTCGTCAAATAAAGGAGCTAATTACATTTATACAAGAAAGAGATATAGACATTCTTCAATTAAATGGAACACATTTAAAGCAGCGCTACCATTTCCAAATTCCGAATTATTACACATATAGAAATGACCGAATGGACGGCCCCCTTGGGGGCACAGCTATTTGTATAAAGCGTACCCTTGGCCATATAGTGACCACTATTCCAAGGCTCCAATTTGTGGAAGCCACAGGCATTCTTCTACCTATTTCCAATCGCGAACATATTTTTATAGTATCAATCTATAAGTCTCCCACCACACTCCTAACGAGACACGACCTCAATATTCTCACATCTGTCTCCACTAACTATTTGTTAGCGGGAGACTTTAATGCAAAACATCTTTATTGGAATTGTCGTGTACAAAATGCAGCTGGTGTAACATTACAAAGATATTGTCAGCATCAAAATATAGAAATCTCCACACCAAGAGAACATACATTCTTCATGAACACACCTTATGGCATTCTATCTGATATTCTGGACATAGCGCTATAGAAGAATGTCCCTATCTCTCCACAGGTCACTACAGCAACAGATGCATTAAACTCTGATCACATACCAATACTTTTTAAAATCTCGCCTACACTTTATTGTCCTCCCCATTTAACGTACAACATGAACACACAGACTGTCAGACTTACTCAACACTGCTTAACCAATGGGTTAAGCCAACACTGTCTGTCGAGTCTACAGAACAAATAGAACACACTGTCCTTGATTTACAGGCTTCAATTAAAACGGCCATAAGACTTTCAACAACATGAACAAAAAACACTGCAGAAACAAAAAACTCAGATCCCACACTTCAAAATTATTTAACTTTTAATAGGCAGTACCTCAAATGGTACTGCGATTTCGGAAGCCCTAACACAAACAATTATACAATCATTATGCTCATCCGGTGAAACCCCGTCTTCAAACATTAAGAAATTCTAACTGGGAAAAATCCCTTCAGCAATACACGGAACGTAAAACCCCACCTTGGGGCATTCTAAAGCGGATGCGAAGGAGTAGATCTCCTCCTCCTCCTTCAGCTATTCATTATAACGGGCATTGGGCATATCTCCCTAGGGAGAAGGCCCAAGTCCTTGCTGAAAATCTTGCAGACAGATTTAAACCACATGAGCTCACCACACCAGCTCATGACAATGAGGTGTACAATACAGTAAGTACGTTTCTTGAGCGTCCTATCCCACATCATCTTCCGACATACGGCTTTCAGAATTGAAAGTCGTTATCGTTCCTCTCCCTAACCTAAGACCCCCGGTCACGACCGGAAACCAAACCTGGCGGTAAAACACTTACCGCCAAAAGCCTTAATCCTACTACTCCAGTTAGTTAAGCTTTGTTTCCGATTCCATTACTTCCCTGAGGTATGGAAGAGGACCGAGATGATAGCTATCCCCAAGCCTGGGAAGGATCCTACCGTCCCAGACAATCTCACACCAATCAGTCTGCTGCCTGTACTGGGCAAAATATTGGAGAAAATTATTTTGGCTCGACTAAAACATGAATTCTCAATAAAAGATCTTATCCTAATCATCAATTTGGATTTAGAAAATCACATAGTACTCTGCTACAGCTAGCTCGACTGGTTGATCAGATTGTCACGGGCTTCAATGCAATTTATGTACTTTGGCACTATTCATTAATATTGAGAAAGCTTTTATTACGACTTGGATAAATGCCTTATCTATAAATTAATCAAATTTAATATTTCGGCAGATTTAATTAAACTTATTGCAAAATACCTCAGTAACCGACATTTCTATGTGTCGGATAATGGGTATAATTCTGATTGCAAGCCTCTGCGGGCTGGAGTCCCACAGGGTGCAGTCCTCTCACCTCTCCTTTATACATTATATGTGTCTGATTTTGCATCCTTACCTAATTTCCATATAGCTTCCTTCGCCGATGATACATGTTTGTATTATCAGGCCTCTTTCCGTGGTATACTTAAACGTCCCCACATTATCGAAAATGCTCTAAATAACATCCATACCTCGCTACATCTGTGGAACATTTAAACAAATGCAAATAAGACAAGTTGTCTTTTTTAAGAAACCCACATATATACTCCCATCCGCCTCACTCTGGGAACTCCAATCCGACCAGAGACTTCAGTCAAGTATCTTGGAATACATTTGGATTCCAAGCTTCCGTTCAAAATTCACATTCAGAAAATTCAACATCAAGCAAATGCTGCAATTGCAATTTTATATTCATTTTTCAAGTCGAAAAATCTATCCATTCGGATCAATCTTACATTATATAAAGCTGTGATCCGCAGCATGTTGCTGTACGGAAGTGAAGCCTGGAGCATTCTTGCTGATTATCATAAAAGAAAAGAATACAAATCATTCAAAATAAATGCCTAAAAATTATCTTGTCGGCTCCTTTACGTACGAGAATCACTAGAATTCTCGACCTAGCGCGGATACCCTATATTGCGACTACAACTGATGAAAAAGTCAATGACATGTATCATGTCATAATTAACCATGATAATCCAATTGTTCGCAATATAGGACAAGCGCTACAGCAACGTGATGTTCACCGAACAATATTTCCTCTGGATATACCAGATCTATGAGATGAGTGCTGGGAAGCTGCCCAGGTAGTGTGGCTCACTATCATGTCTCGGGCTTTCGGACTCTCTGCTTGCCCAGCGGCATAATTTTTTGATTCCCTGCCTGGGTAATTAGAACACCTCATCTCTAAACAAATTATTCAAATTATTATCACAAATAATTTATCTAAATACTAATACTATGTAAATGGAACTGAACTAGTGAGTGAACCGTATAATGATAAACACTAGGGAATTTGGCTCTCAAGGGGTCTAGATTAGCTCCAGAACAGCAACCTGGGCGATGCAAAGTCATTGCCATCACTCAGCAGCAGCAGCACACAGCGACCATTGCTGATTGCTAGCTCATTGCTCGTTGCCACGGATCATTGCTGCTAGGATTGCTGTGCTACGTTGAATTGTGCATGAAGCTCCTGCAATAAAAAGTGGGTGTCTTAGAAAACTTCAACATCAGTGAAGTGCCTTTTAAAGTGCAATTTTTCAGTCTCAGTATGCTCCGATTGCTCTAATTTCTTAGTTAAAATGTAAGATTTTTCAATGTTTCTTGTGGGTAAATCAAAGGTAGGTTAAGTGGATTTCCTAGTGTAAGTGTTTCTTGTGTATAAAGTGTTTATAGTGTTATTTATAGTTTAAATAAGGTAGGTACATCAACCTTACATACTAGGCAGTGTAAATTCGGCTAAAGAACTAAGTCTTGGCTTGCCAAGCACGATGGTCGAACGTAATATGACCGATATGGAAACGGATCAACAATCCGCACTTCCTACTGCGTATTGGGAAGAATCTGTGATAAGATTTGATGCTTATATTGAGCAAAAACAGTGCGAACTCACCGATATTGACATCATGCTTGCCAATGAGATCAGAGGTTCTTTTATGCTCAATATGAACTTTCTCGCAACATTTAAAGATTTCGACAAAACTCAACAAAACTCAAATTGCATATGATATAACCATGGATCACTACGAAAACTTGATACACTCAAAAAGAATGAAATAAAAGATACTTCCCAATACATACAGTTACTACATCAAGCAGTCAAAAACACAATAACTGAATTGCAAACAGCTTGTTTTATTACAGCTAAGGAGGGCTTCCTTCCAATCATTCAAAGTCCCCAATAACGAAATCAGCTGATAAGAGACAATCCTCAAAACACTCCTAAAGTGACAGAAAAAAATATAAAGATAGACCCAAACCAAATTTGAAAGAAACTGGCAGTAAGAGAAAAAATGACATAGAGAAAATTAATGATACTAGGAAAAATCCTAAAACCATAAAGCATAGTAATAAACCCACTATTGTTGAAACATCTAACTGATTCTCTATACTGGCAGACTGTACCAACGACGAAATGTAGAAGGAAGTTCAAATGGTCCCATTAGTGAACCAGATCATATGGAGACCACGCAAACTGAATCACCACCCAGCACCAGTTCACAGCAAACAGTAAATTCAAATCAGCCTTCAGCTATTCCCAAAAAAGACCTACGTCCACCACCCATAACGGTGCTGGGCCATGGTGATCTTTTCAAGATGAACAGACAACTCAAAACAGTACTTAAAAAATATCCCAAAGTAATAAATACTCATGAAGGACTGAAATACTATCCCCAGACCCTAGATGATTTCCAAACTATCAAAGCCTTCTTTGACTCTATGCAAAAACAATGCTATACATTCCAAATGAAAAAGGACCTTCCCCTTAAAGTCATGTTAAAACGTCTCCCAAATAACATCGACGTTGAAGAAATAAAGGCTGAATTGATCGAGCTAGAGTACCCAGTCCGCTCAGTCAAGCAAATCACAAAAAAGGAAGACGACAAAATCATAAACTTACTACTTTATCTTATAGAGATGGAAAATACAGATAAAGCTGTAACAATCTACGACTTAAAAAAGCTCTCATTTGTCATGGTCTCCATAGAGGCATATCAACCACGAGCTGGATTGAAGCGATGCTTTCGATGTCAGCGCTTCAACCATACTTTCGTAGGTTGCAAACTTTCACCACGTTGCGTTATCTGTGCCCAATATCACAGCCGTCTGAAGTGTACAGTTAGAGTATAAGCTCAAACTGACACTTCACTGTTGAAGTGCGCAAACTGTGGAGATAGGTGGCACCCTGCATCCTACAGAAAGTGTCCAAAGTACATTGAAGCAAATGAAGCATTCCTAAAATCAAGCGAGCTTAAATTACCGAAAGCAACGCCTGCACCGCGGACTTTCGCATCGAAATTAACGTCTCCTGGCATTTCTTACAGTAGAGCAACAGCTCCAAGCATCAATAGAACCCAACCAGCAAAAGATCGCATTGCTTCCATCCAGTGCACTCCTAACATCAATTCTGCAACACCATCCTCAATTAATGATGTGGTTCAAGACATCTAGCCTCTCATGGCTAAATTAAACAGCCCAATGGAGAGATATCTTCACGTCTGAACTGATGAATATGTTCTTCCAAAATGTGTAACAAGTTTACACAAGGTATCATTCTCAATGTAGTCCCGCGCCGTAGCCGAGCGGTTAAGGTAGGAAGCCTTGGCGCAGAGCTACGGGACTTGGCTGGTTCGAGTCTCCATGGGGGAAGAAATGTTCTCATGGTATTTCGGCCAGTATGGGACCGGTGCCCACGCAGCATCGTGAGGCAATTGGGTAGCTATAATAAGTGGCGGCTCCAGGTTGAGGAACCAGCTATAACGGCTGGGGGACTCGACATGCTAACTACATGTCACCCCTACACTGGCTGTTGATCATCTACCTCTGTGATTGACACATGTAGATGTGAAGGGCCAGCAGCCGGCTGGTAAAAGGGCAACCGCTGAAAAGTGGAAAGACCCTCAATCGGAATCATTCTCAATGTCGTGGCTTTTAATGCCAATGGATTTGGCAAACAGGTCCAGGAACTGGAGATTGTATTACACTAAAACAACATAGACATCTTATTGTTCAACGAAACGCACTTAAAGCCTAATCATCGCTTGCGTTTCGCTGACTACCACACATAGCGCACAGATAGGCCCAATGGGTGGCACAGCCATCTGTATCAAGAAAACCATTGGACATCGTTCCATGCAGATCCAGGGGCTTCAATTCATTGAAGCCACTGGTATACTTATACCTATTTCACCACATCAAGACCTCTTGATAGCATCCATTTATAAAATCCCGATACGTCCACCTACCCGGCACGATCTAAATATCCTAACTTCGTTCTCCCCCAGATTTTCATTCTCAATGTCGTGGCTTTTAATGCCAATGGATTTGGCAAACAGGTCCAGGAACTGGAGATTGTATTACACTAAAACAACATAGACATCTTATTGTTCAACGAAACGCACTTAAAGCCTAATCATCGCTTGCGTTTCGCTGACTACCACACATAGCGCACAGATAGGCCCAATGGGTGGCACAGCCATCTGTATCAAGAAAACCATTGGACATCGTTCCATGCAGATCCAGGGGCTTCAATTCATTGAAGCCACTGGTATACTTACACCTATTTCACCACATCAAGACCTCTTGATAGCATCCATTTATAAAATCCCGATACGTCCACCTACCCGGCACGATCTAAATATCCTAACTTCGTTCTCCCCCAGATTCCTTCTGGCGGGAGACTTTAATGCTAAACATCTATTCTGGAATTGCCGAGTTCCAAATGCCTCTGGCCTGGTCCTACAGTCATATTGTCAACAACATGATATTGAAATTTCAGCACCTACTGAACACACCCACTTTCAGGAAACACCCCAAGGCTTGCGCTCAGACATCCTTGATATAGCCATATCTAAAAACACAGCCATCTCTACAAATATAGACACATTACAACATGACCTGGAATCAGGCAACGTACCAATACTATTTACAATCACAACAAATCTAACACTCGCTCCACCCATCAGATGGTACACCTCGGAAACAAACTGGACAGAATACTCCAACCTCCTCTCTCAATGGAAAGACCCTAAATTGCAAGTCAAATCCACTGAAGAGTTGGAACGTCCGATACACACCTTTCGAGCTACTGTAAACACTGCATTACAATACACAACAAGCACGAAAACAAATCGACACACACCTCATGTAGACCCACTTCTATTACACTATTTTGAGCGCAAGCGCCACTTCAAAAAACTACAGACGCTATGGTGCACCCGAATACAAACAGCGATGCAATCGATATGCAAATTCTGTACGGAATACACTTCGAGAAAAACGTAACACTGATTGGCAGCTATCATTAAATACTTATAATGTTAATAAAACTCCCCCATTGGAGGTTATCAAAAGGATCAAACTTAATAGAGCACCCCCTGCGCCAACTGCGCTAAATGATAATGGACTTTGGGCTTATCATCCCTATGATAAAGCCCAACTCATTGCTTCCACTCTCTAAGACCGATTCCGTACACATGAGCTCACCACACCAGTTCATGAAGCTAATGTCAATGACATGGTAGCCACTTTCCTTGCCACTCCTACAGTTCCCATCTACCCGGACATTCAACTTAAAGACCTATGATTCCACATCCAATCCCTAAGAAGCACTTGCGCCCCAGGCGCTGATAAAATCCCAAACCTAGCAATCAAGAACTTACCTCGTAATGACTTGATCCTACTTCTTACCATTTTCAGTTTTGTTTCAAACTTAACTACTTTCCTACCGCATGGAAAGTGGCAAAAGTCATAGTGCTCAAAAAGGCTGGTAAGGACCCTTCTAACCCTGACAACCTACGATCAGTAAGTCTCTTGCCAGATCTAGGAAAACTGTTATAAAAGACTAATTTTGGCTCAATTAAAGTCTGAATTTCAGAATCGAAATTTATTACCAGATTATCAATTTGGATTTCGGAATGCTCACAGTACCCCTCTACAACTGGCGAGACTTATTGATCAGATTGTCACAGGGTTCAACGCCAGGAGGAGCACACTAGCAATATTTCTAGACATTGAAAAGGCCTTCGATACAACCTGGATCAATGGATTAATATACAAGCTAATGAAATTCAATTTGGCACCAAATCTTATAAAAATTATCGCTACTTTCATTTCAAACAGGAAGATTTTTGTATCGATAAATGGACATAGATCTGACTGGAAGTATATCCTAGCGGGTGTACCACAGGGAGCAGTTCTATCCCCAATGCTTTACAACCTTGACGTCTCCAATCTTCCAAACCCTCCTTCAGTAAAGGCTGCAGCATTTGCCGATGATACATGCTTTTACTTACAAACCAAACTCAGCACCTTGCACCATAGAATCCTAATGTTTCATAGATCATTATCAGTCAGTTATGATTGGTACTGTGTCTGGAATATCAAATTAAACATATCCAAATCCAAATTAATCCTATTTTTCAAATATTCCAAACCTCCACCAATACAGCTCACAGTAGGTGCACAAATTCTACGCAAGTCTCTCGGGCTACATCTCGACACAAAATTAACTTTCTAACATCAAGTAAATGATGTTAAACAAAAATCAAATGCAGCTATAGCTATATTATATCCATTCTTCCGGGACAAAACACTAGCTAGATGGATTAAAATTAGATTATATGTAACAGTAATCCGCAGCATGCTACTGTACGGCTGTGAAGCACTGAGTATTCTTGTCAAACAACATAAAAAGAAAATTCAAATCATTCAGAACAGATGTCTAAAAATTATATTTTCGGCACCCATGTATACAAGAATAACAGAGCTACATGAAACAGCACAACTGCACTATTTTGATGCTATTGTGAAAGATGAAGTTACCAAAATGTATAAAAACATTTTGGAACATGATAATCCAATAGTACGCACGATAGGACAACTAGCACAATGGCGTACAGTACATAAGAACATACTCACAGGATAATTATCTCCATAAGGGTTAATTTCAGTGGCACATGTCGCTAAATAACAACACAGCGCATGTCAGAACAACTTCGTTTCCATATCTCATAATAAATTCCTAAAAAATATCGTTTAGGTAGATGTTACAATAGGAAAGCCACTTACAGTTAGCCGTTAGTAATTTTGTTGCCGAGGGAAAAATTATTTCCCGGAAACAGCACACTGAACTGCAAAACAACAAAGGAAGGACGGGCACACAGCGAGGGGAGCTGCCTAGCAGCGGAAGAAGGATCTCCTGTCAGCGGTGAAGAAGGGGCTCAGGGCTCGGGGCTCTATGGCAGCAGCGTTCCTCGCAGCGAGCGTCGCCTCATCAGCACCGGCTGGAGAAGTGACTCCCGCTACCAAAGCCCGCGCTGACGGGCTGAGGGTCCTAACCTGCCCGCTACCCTGTTAGTTCCCATACCCCAGGCAGTAGGCCGCGGTATCCCCTCAGCCCCTAGCTCGGCCGATATCCCACGGCGTTTGACAGGGCAACTCCTTACCGGTGGACTAAATTCCCCCAACCGACAAGGACCCTTCAACATGCCATAGGGCAGCAAAAAAGCAGACGATCTCACAGCGACGCCCACAATCGCGACCATAAGCGAAAAAGCACCAAATGCTCGGGTATTCATACGACAGCAGCGGCTGTCGAAAAAACAGGTTCCGGCCTGATCGTCACTCTACCTCCGGAGGACTCACCACGTAATAGTGGAGGGATTCCCGGTGGTCCTGAGACGGAGAACCAGCGCCTAAACCCCATTCACTGCTAATTCGACGGGAATACTCGTCGCAAATGGCAGCTGTGAATGGAGAATTCAAAAACGAGTCTAACGCATTCACTTGCGAAGTCACTAGACTCGGAACCAGGGTCAGGCCTGCTTCAATAGAGGTCTATAACACATACAAACAGCTTTTGGTGCAGCGTAAAATACCTCATCGCGAAGTGGTAAATAAAAGCCAAAGAGACATATTCAAAATTGTCATAAAAAGCATCGACCCCTCAGTGGATTCATCCGAGATCCAGGAAGACCTAATAGGTCTCGGGTTCGAGGCACTTTCGGTAGTCAATATGAGCTCCGGAAGGACCAAGGGCCCGCTGCCAATGTTCTTGGCAGTCCTGGTAGATGGACCCACAGCTTGCGAGGTTCTCAAACTGAATAGACTCTGCTTTACAAAGTGAAAACAGAGCTATACAGACGCGCAGCGAAAACTAAAACAAAGTCTCAGCCGGTCCCAGTAGAGTCCGCTCCTGCCGATCTGAGACTAAATACTACAGTAAGAGTAGAGCCAGACGCTCCTCAAGCTGTTGTCCCAAACCCAAACCTGATTGTGACCAGTGTTACAGCCGGAGTTGAGCCACCAGTTGCACCTCTGCCTGAAATTAATACATCGAATAGGACAAATAAAAGAAAAAATCCGCACCACGTAGGACACGAAAAATAAAAGGCCTCGCAATCCGAGGACCTGTGCCGGTTCGAACCCCAGAACGAAATTAAATACGCTGACGCCTGCACTCAGAATGCAGCGCAAGCGATAAAAAGAAGGCAACGACAGCAATCAGACGGCTGGGTTACAAACCAAAAATGGAGAAGATTTCAAATCTCTCACGCTCACATAATAGGGCAAGTAATAGATGGTATAAGAAAGTTCCTGTATGCTGAATGTCCACATATCTCAATAAGCTTCTTTCTAAACTATGAGAATTATACAATAGACATCGAAGAAACTGGATGCACACCAAGCGAAAGAGAATTCACTGACCACCAAAAGGAAAGGATGAACAGATACGAAGATATATAACGCTCTAACAATGACAATTAATGATGATACACCAAAGAACCGAAGAAGCTGATAATTTCGACAATATTCCATTAAATTCTTATTAACTCTTCCAAATTTATTTTCCAAATTAATTATATCAGAACATATATTTTCATAAATTCAACCACTCTGCCAGGGTTTTCGGTGGTTTCCCTTGGCGATAAAGTAAATGCTTGAGTGACACCCTATACTCCACGAGAAAATTAAATTCCTTATATATCATTTAAATTACTTTAATCAATTCTAAATTTAATAAATCTTATAATTATTTCAACTAAATTCAATGTTCAAAATTCTAAATTCACGTTAACCAATCATCAGCTTAGCCCAAGAATGGTCGTTTCTCATTGGAGGGTGGGACTCTGGGGGCGTGGTCGGGTCGTCCATGACTCGCGAGCTCGCGCACTGCATCCGCGGCTGTCGCGGTTTATTCCTCTTGGCTTGCAATCAAATCATATCATTCAGCTATGGTTACTCCTAGGGTGCAGTGAACCTACTAAGCTCTCTTGGAATCATCGGCTTCGGCCAGCGTTTTCTGCCTGCCTTCCATCAGTGTAGTGATAGTGTGTCACAGCACATCGCGGTGCGGCTGGGTAGCCAATCCCACTTCGGTGAAGTGTTGTTCAAACAGTGGTCCGTCAGTGGTAGTTTGACCATTGTTACGCTAACTCTAGTGACTGTGAGTAGTGTATTAGGCCAGTGTTAATAGGTGTTAAGTGTCTAGTGTAGTTAAAAGTGCCAAAAACTAAGTCAATCAACCATCATGGCAAGCTCCAGTACATCTACAAAAGTACAAGTGAGTACAGATACAAATATGGATACTACAGAGGAGCCTAGTACTCTCAAAATTTGGGAGAACACGTATTATAGGTTAAAAGAAATATTCAGAGGTCAAAATATTGTAGATCCAAAATACAACGATCTAAAGAAAGAAATCGAAGGAGTCATTGTACTCATAAATAATTACCTAAATACGTACCCCAAGTTTGAGAGTACTGAAAGTGCATATGAACTAACCACACATTGTGTTAAACAAATTCAGTTATATAGTCATAGCTGTAAAACCAAGGAGGAATACTTAAAAAACATATTGGCAGAAATCAAAACAGTAGCAATGGAATTTCAAACTTCTTGCTTTTTACCTCAGCAGACTCGCTGCCTGAGCCTACAATTATACCTACTGCTCAATTGAAAGAAAAAATGAAACAAAGCAAAAAATCCAAACAAAAAGAGAAAGACAATTGTATGGTTGATTCAAATGCAACGGCATCTGCAGTACCAGTACAAAACAAGTTTGATGTACTTGCAAACAATGGTGATACTGCAGAGCCGAAGGCTCCTAACAATGGTCCTACAAGTGTCAACAGGGCTCAAACAGCTACAACCAATGAACCCTCTGAAGTGACAAATACAAATAAAGGACCAAGACCACCCCAAATTACAGTACAAGATAAAAGTGATCTTTTTAGAATCAATAGAGAGATACAGGCCAAGTTACAACATGACTTAAAAGTTGTTAACACTTCAGAGGGTCTAAGATATTACATAGCCTCAGTGGAAGACTTTAAAATAGTTAAAGAATTCTTCACAAATGCTGGAAAGCAATATTTAACCCATGTAATATTTCACCAATGTAATAAAACAAGAGCTTCCACTGAAGGCTGTGTTAAAGAGATTACCAGCTGAAACACCAATTGAAGATATACATGAAGAGCTTCTCAAATTAGAATACCCTATCAATTCAATCAAACAGATTTCTAGAAAATAAAATGAAAATACAACCAAGCTTCCGTTATATATAATGGAACTTGAAAATAAACAAAAATGAAGAGAGGTCTTTAACCTACAAAAGCTCATGTATACCATAGTAGCTGTTGAGACCTATAGACCTCGATCTGGAATTAAACAGTGCTTCCGATGTCAGCGATTTCAACACACTTTTGCAGAGTGCCACCTCACCCCCCGTTGCGTGATATGCTCTGAGGCACATAATCATCAAAATTGTTCTAAGAAAACTGCTGCACTAACAAACAAAAAGTTACTAAAGTGTGCAAACTGCGGTGGTGAGGGGCAACCTGCATCTTATAGACAATGCCCAGCATACCAAGCTGCGCAAAATGCTTTCTTGAATAAAACAAAAGTAAGTCAGAAAAAGACAGAACCTAGAACATTTCACTCTAAGCCCATAGATCCAAATAGAACTTTTAGCCAAATAGTGGCTCCAAACTTAACTCAAGCAAGACAGAACATAAGCACTGCTCAACGCCAGACGAGGTCTAATCTTGAAACCTCCACTTCAGATCAGGGACAACAACTTCTCCAAGATCTCCAGAGAATGCTATCTGGCCTGAGATCCCCTATGGAGAACATGATGTACCTGGTCTCAATAGCACAAATATGTTTCGGCGATAATGGATAGGTTCCGTGGTGGAAGCTATCTCAATGTCATGGCATTTAATGCCAACGGTGTTATCATACAGCTTCAAGAGCTAATCAAATTTATACAAACAAGAGATATTGACATTCTTCTACTAAATGAAACTCATCTAAAACCAAATAATCGTTTCAAAATTCCGAACTACAGAATATATAGAAATGACCGCTTAG
Source organism: Diploptera punctata (assembly GCA_030220185.1). NCBI lineage: Eukaryota > Metazoa > Arthropoda > Insecta > Blattodea > Blaberidae > Diploptera > Diploptera punctata. The sequence goes on from JASPKZ010010405.1 coordinate 55,580, forward strand.
ACCGTCCCCTTGGGGGCACAGCAATTTGTATCAAGCAGACAATTGGCCATAGAGTAGCTCATATACCCAGGCTTCAGTTCATTGAAGCCACCGGAATTCTTCTGCCTATCTCTCACCGTGAAACAATATTTATAGCTTCAATATACGTATCACCGGTTCGTATACTCACGAGACACGACCTCAATATCCTCAAATCTGCCTCCCCTAGTTATTTACTAGCGGGAGATTTTTAACTCAAAACATCGTTTCTGGAACTGTCGTGTCTCAAACCCTTCAGGTACATTACTCCTAAATTACTGTCATCAAAACAGTATAGAAATTTCTGCCCCCAGGGAACCAACACCTTACAGCCACACAGCCTATGGAATCTCTACTAGTACACTCGACATAGCCCTATCGAAGAATGTCCATATCTCACCACACGTCACTACAGTAATAGACGCATTAAACTCTGATCATACACCAATACTCTTCAAAATTTCACCAGCATTTTTATTAACTTCACCCATACACATCCATCAGGATAACATAGACTGGCAGAATTACACCGACATGCTTAACCAATGGGTTAAGCCTACACCTATCTGCTCAGTCTACAGAAAAACTTGAACACTCCGTCCTCAACTTACAGGCCACAATTAAAACGTCCATTACACTATCTACAACACGAACAAATCACCACTGCACGACCACAACAACACGATCCCACACTACAAAATTATTTATTTCTAAAAAGACGATACCTCAAATGGTCTCGTACTTTTGGCGATCCCCAACACAAAAACAGCTATACAACAGATATGCTCATTTGGTACGGAACCAATTACAAGAACTGAGAAACGCTGAATGGGATAAAACTCTTCAGCGTTTCTCAGATGAACAAACTCCACCTTGGCAGATAATTAAAAGAATCAAGAAAAGTCGTACTCCCCCACTACCGACAGCTATATATCATAATGGAACTTGGGCCTATCACCCTCGGGAGAAGGCACAAGTCCTCGCGGACAACTTATCGCAGCGGTTCCGTCCACATGAGCTTGCAACACCAGCTCATGAAGCTGAGGTGCACCAGACTGTTAGTGAATTTCTTGAAAGACCTATCCCTCATACCATTCCTGACATACGGCTTTCAGAATTGAAGGCCGTAATCCATGATCTTCCGTCTGAACGTTCCCCCGGTAACGACCGGATACCTAATTTGGCAGTAAAACATTTACCGCCAAAAGCCTTAATCCTCCTCCTGTATATAGTGAAACTCTGCTTTCAATTCCATTACTTCCCTGAAGTTTGGAAGAAAGCCAGAGTTATCACTATTCCTAAACCTGGTAAAGATCCCACCAACCCTGACAATTTACGACCAATCAGTCTTCTACCAGTGCTGAGCAAAATACTGGGGAAACTTATTTTGGCAAGATTAAAAATTGAAGTCTCGACACGAGCATTGATTCGAAATTATCAGTTTGATTTTATAAAGGCACATAGTACTCGGCTGCAGCTTGCTAGACTGATTGATTGGATTGTTACGGGATTCAACTCCAAGAAATGCACTACGGCAATCTTTCTTTGACATTGAGAAAGCTTTTGGCACTCCTTTGATAAATGGATTATTATATAAATTTATCAAATTCAATATTTCGGCTCCACTAGTTAAACGTATTGCTAAATACCTAACTGATCGGCAATTTTATGTGTCGGTTAGTGGGCATGATTCAGACTGTAAGCCTCTCTTAGCGGGAGTTCCTCAGGGTGCAGTTCTCTCACCACTTCTGTACACACTCTATGTGTCAGATTTTCCAACGTTTAACCATATCTAAACAGCATCTTTTGCCGATGAGACTTGTGTGTTTTACCAATCCAGTATCAGAACACTTCCACACCGTATCCGTATACTCCAATCAGCGTTTAAACCTCCATTTACTCCTGGTGTCGTCTGTGGAATATTCGATTAAATGCAAACAAGACACTAGCTGTCCTGTTTGCACGAACCTACATTGGACGACCTCCTGTACAACTCACTCTGGGGAGCTCAACAACTCCGCTTTGAAGCTTCAGTCAAGTATCTGGGAGTCCATCTGGACTCCAGGCTTAAGTTCAAAATTCATATTCGACATATTATTCAAAAAGAAAATGCCGCAATTGCGGCTTTTATATCCATTTTTCGAGTCAGTTACCTTATCGGACACGGATAAAACTTACTCTTTACAAAGTAGTGATCCGCAGCATGTTGTTGTATGGAAGTGAAGCATGGAGCATTCTCGCTGCATGTCATAAAAATAAAGTGCAAATTACACAAAACAGAGTACTAAAAAATAATATATTCGGCACCAATGTATACGAGAATGGCCAGGCTTCACGACCCTAGCACAGGATGTCGTATATTGCGACATCAATTGAAAATAATGTAGCAGCAAATGCTATATAAAATTACTAACCATCCAAATCCAATTGTGCGCAATATAGGGCGTTTGCTACAACAACGTGCTGTCCACCGAAACATATTCCCCATACCAGACACTTGAAGGACCAACTAATGAAGTGAGTGCTGTACAACAGCCGGAGTAGCGTTGTCTCATTCTGTTGCGGCTGGCTTTCGACCTCTCTGCTTGTCCAGTCGCACAGTTTACGATGCCCTGCTCTGGTGAGATGACACCTCACTTCACCATATTTGTATCGGCTCGAAGCTAGACACAAAAACGGCCGCTAAACACAGACGGTCAAAGGTTAAACTCCAAACTGATAACCACAAAGGTATTGGCCATCAGGTAGCTGCAACTGGGTTACAAACGTGGCACACTGGGCAATGCTAGAACATTGCCACTTATTAGTAGTTATTAGTAGCTTGCAATCAACATCATCAGCAGCAGACCAGCAGCTCAGAACGACCAGATACAGCTTTCAACGCCACGCTCCATCACCCGGGACACTCCCATAACTGCGAACAGGCATACAGGCGGATATGATACTCTATCTTAGGCTTAGAAAAAGGCATTTTTTTCCGACGGAATTTTCATAAATATATCTCTAATCGAATTTAAAAGAACTTGGAACTAAAGAAGGCATCAATAAGTCCCTAAAACAGTCTAGAAAGCAGAATTTTTCTGTGATTCCAATCTACTCCTGGGCGACACACACAGCCAGTCTGCTGCAGCCGAAATTTGAAGAGTCAACAAGTCAAAGAACATGCAGTATCTCCTGAGGATGTCTACCCCAGTAGTATACGAAACGTCGAGTTTTAATAAAACCAGACCACGGCCATTTAGGCCCGAAAGACATAAAATATATGAATCAAAATACCTGCCGTGAAAGTCTACAATTTTACATGAATAAACATTCATTTTATATATTAGGTATTAAATATTAAATAAATCAAACAATTTTTGTACCCTGTGGGATATCTTGCACATTTAACAGTGTTAGAGCATTATAGAAGACGTATCCCTATATTAAACTTTCATGCCACTCTATCTGGAACCGCTTCAGATAATATAATACATTATTTACTCTATTAATAAACATCATCTTCTTGGTGATAAAAATTGTATTACATATTGTCAATGAAAACCCAGATCATCAAACTAAAATGTTAAAATAGTCAACGCTTTTCGATAGCGACGCTATCATTATCAACACTGCCATTGACATCGACTCTTTGAGTCAGTAATTAGTCTTGATAATAAAAGCGTCGCTATCGAAACGCGTTTATTATTTTAACATCTTAGTTTGGTGACTTTGGGTTTATTCACGATGTATAATAAATTAATTTACTGTACAAATTAATATCTTGGAAATTCATACATACTCTCATTTCAGATGAATATATTTTTAACGTTTAATTTTAACATATTTTAATGCCCAGAGTGTTCGAAAATTCCCATTAAAAACTAAGTATAGGGCTTGATGACCCTACATAATCATCTAAAAATTGTTTCATCAAAAAAATATGTGTGTGCGTGTGTGGTCTACCATAATTGGAATGATGATAAATACAAATAAGACAAAGGCCATGATTATAGGAAGGAATCCAAGGAAGAATAGACATGAGGATTAAAAGATGGAGTCCACTGAGCAAGTGGAGAGCTTCAAATACTTGTGGTTGTACTATCAGTAATAATATGTTAACTGCGGTCAAGAAGTTAAACAGATGCTAAACCATTGCAAAGAAGCTTTTAACAAGAAGAGAAGCATTTTTTGCGGACCTTTGGCAAAAGAATTATGAAGAGGCTAGCGTAGTGTTCTGTGTGGAGTGGTGCATTGTATGGTGCAGAGACTTGGACATTACGACGGAATGAGAAAAGCACTGGAAGCTTTTGAGATGTGGATACGGAGAAGGATGGAACGTAAAAATGGACAGACAAAATAAAATAAAAATGTTCTAGACAGAGTGCGTGAAGGAAGAACAATGCTGGAACTCACAGAGAAAAGGAAATGATTTTGGATTGCCACTGGTTAAGAAGAAACTGAGTGCTGACGGATGCCGTAGAAGGAATGGCCAACAGAAAGTAGGTTAGAGGCAGAAAAATATACTAGATGATAGACAATAACTAACTAACAAATTCACTGGCACTATCGAACCCGTAGGTTCATGGCCGCGCAGACATAAGCTCTCCATATATCCCTATCCTGAGCCAATGGTTTCCATATCATCCCCTGTATAATCTACTTCCCTCAAATCATATAGTTAATGTTATTCTCCCACCTCATTCTTGGTCTACCAACTGGGAATTCCCTCCCTGGTTTTCCTACAAGAAGCTTCCATACACGTCTTCAATTCCCCATTCGTGCCACATGTCCTGCCCATCGTAGTCTACGAGAAGATGATAGAAAATATTAAAGTAAATGGTTTGTATGCAGATACAAAAGGAAGGCTGAATTAAAGAAGGAGTAATAGGAAAGTTGAGCTTGTAGTGAAAGACCTGCTTTCGGGCAGAATACTATGTATGTATGTAGGTATGTATGTACCATAACATTAACAATAAATTAACTACCAAATAGTGAAAGATCTTCAAAATATTAAAATGGTCTTTAAATAGAAGTAAATAACGACTTTTACTCATAAATTGATTCCTTATGCAGAGGATATTTTTTTGCTGAAAGAGATTATGATTGAGAAACGAAAAATACATACGTACATTAGCGGACAAAGAGGAATGGGCCGACACTTGATCTCCAATATTTCAAGTTCTAGCGCGCGATTCACACAAGTAAACTAATAGCACAGTAGAGCTACAATACGTTTTAAAAATTTTCCAATACTGTTATTTTAACACAGTTCCAATAATGGATCATATATAATAATATAATGATATTGTGAAAAGCAAAATTGATGTCTTAACCAGGAATCGAACCGTGGATCTCTAGTTCCCAGACTAGTGTGCAGCCTACTAAAACACATTTCAGTAATTGGCACAAACAATAACAAATTCTTTCCACATATACAACATCTTATAATTCTCGTTTCTTCGTCCGTTGCCTGGTAGGTGACACAACCATCGCCAAAGGCCAGCTTCGATTAGAAGTATCATATTTGAGAATTTTACACCACCACTTTTATAGCAGTAAACGATGTTATTTAACATTTCCAATACTGTTATTTTAACACAGTTCCAATAATGGATCATATTATAATATTATAATGACATTTCCCTTCTTCCTTCAAGATCATTCTTTCTAAACACAACAAGGAAGCGAAAGCTTGGGCAGAGTGCTTCAGTGCTCGATGCGTATACAAGAAGTTCGATTCCTGGTGAGGTAATTTTTTTAAATTGTTAAAATGCTTTATATTTTATTCCGTATGGTCCATCTTAAAGAAAAACAAGTACTAATTATTGGAAGTATTACTATTTTTATTATGAATTATTATTTATTATTTGGTAAATAGGTTTGCAGAGCAATCAAAACACCTACTTGCCAAAGCTTTTAAAATGTTTATCTTCATTTTCTCGGGTACATTTTGAGTTAATTTTGATACATGTCCTCGTCCTCAACCTCATCCTCGTCCTCAGCCTCATCATTCTCATTCTTATTCTCATTCTCATTCTCATCTCATTCTTATTCATTCGTTCTTATTATTTCCTATTATTATTATTATTATTATTATTATAGATTATTCATAATAATAATAATACTTATTATTTTTATTATTGTCAATCCATCTAAGGGCTATTATTATGCTGGACTTGACATATAAAATAAATATTTTAATTGAAGGTGAGAAACTTTTTCCTCACTAATATGTAATAAATAAATAAACTCATAAATATATTAAGCTATATTAATATGTTATTGCATATATTTATAGCATTATTATTAAACGTAGTACTGGCACACAAAATTAAATTTATAACGGTAACTAAATGGTGTTACAAGAGTTTACGAAGGCAGTGTTATAGGATGTATTTTGCGAAAATACAAATAAAAAAAAAAAATTAGTCGGAGGATTCGAACCTGGTTTTCACGCCATTTCATTTTTCGTCTCATAAGTAGTTTAAAACGATCTACATGCAACGAACACCCGATACTAGTAGTCTTGTTTACTTTTACACTACGAACGAGAGTTGAACTTTACTTAAAATGTCGCAATTTGTGTAATATCGCATTGTCGAACACTCGGAAATATCTAGAAACATGTCTCCTTCATTGTTCTTTAAATATTTAAGTAAGACGGTAAAACCAAATACTAGGGACCAAGGAAGACCAAAACATCGGTCGAAAGATCAAGACCATCTTCGCTTGGTTTACCGTACATGCCACATTGGCCTAAAACGATGTTGTCATGAAACCAAATACAGCGTATTGAAAAACATAACAATGCGTTACGTCGTGAACCACAGCTATGGCTTTTCGAGCATGCGCAAAGAGGGTCATGACAGGAACTCTGCTTTTTGAAGCGGCTCATTCTTTTCGCGCTAAGTATACACCCTGAAAGACAAAAAAAGAGTCATCTCTTGATTCTATCAACAGATCGGGCGAACTTCGTGAGCACTCGCAGAAGCCTTCTTCACATTAACACGTTTTCAGTGAATTGTACCGTGTTGTTTGCTAGTAAACGTAGTGCACACTCAAGTAACATAAAAAAGAGAAGCTTGTCTTTGTGTGTTCCAGTGGTCGAGCGGTTTAACACACAAAATCATTGCTTCGTCGAACCTGACGGGTTTCGATTCCCGTTTCAACTTTTTTTTTTACTGAATGTTAGGATAGCATTTCGCCTGTAATATATTCAATATTAATATTATATTTGAGTTTTAATGGCTTTAATGCACATACAAACACATAATGAAAACCTTCTAATATTAAATGAAGAAAAGAAAATAACAGCTTCTAAAATCGAAAACTTTAACAAAAACAAATCAATTCGGGTGTATGAATCCTCAGCATCTATTGCCGCGGCCTCAATCTGCGGGACATTGATGCAAGAAATGTCACAGGCCACGTGGACGATCAGCTAGCAGCATCACAGCGTCTTGAATTTGTGCCCATAAGCCATGTGTTCGTTTTCTCGTGCATCTGCATGCCAATTAGAGTTCAATCTCTATTTTTCATCATAAGCCCTAAATTTTCGATTGGATTCAAACCTGGTAAACAGCGACAGTGTGATTTTTGCCTTCTCCTTTTAACAATGAAAATCAAATTTTGCTAAACATATTTCAAAACGGGGCCACAGTTTCAACAATATCGATAATACATGTAAATTATACGTAGAGAAACAAAGTCAGAAAATTAACATTTTACAAGAAATCGAAATTATCAAGAAGGCCAAGAATACAAATATTCCCAAACGAAAATGTACCTAATAAGCAAAAACCTCTATTAGACATACAGTTAATTCAATACTACTACAACTCAACTCCAGAAGATGAAGCAGAGCATCGACGAAAAGTTTAGATAGTTGAGGAAGACGGTAGTACCACAAGGTAAATAAAAAAAAAAAAAAGTTTAAATAAACTAAAACAACACGCTACTACATTAAGAAAACCGAACTAAAAAATGAAAAATATTTTATTTTCCAAAACGCTTGGGATAAATTAAAGTGGTCAACAAAAAAATAATCTCCAACACATCTAGAATAAAACTAGAGTTTTTCTACAAAAACAATAATTTTAAATAGCAAACGCGAGGGGTGCTCTATATCAATTAATACTTATATTGTGATAACAAAAAAGATATTGGTAAAAGTAAAGTCTCTAAGAAGAAAACGTAAAAACCATAAAAATCACCCAACGCTTTTGATGGTAAAATTATTTTTTTGTAGAGAACTCTAGTTTTATTCTAGATGTGTTAGACATGATTTTTTTATGACCACTTTATTACTTTTTTTCCCAAGCGTGTTGGAAAGTAAAATTATGTTTTTTTATTTTTTAGTTAGCGTTTTCTAATAAGCTGTTGTCTGTTAGTTTTTTAAACTATTATTTGTTTATTTTTTAGTTTGGTTATCTAAAAAAGCGTGTTGTTTCAGTTTTTTAAAAAAGATTCTATTTATTTATCTTTTACTTTGAGTTTAATTGATTGTCATAACCGGAATCCATGAAAGTAATTGCCTAGTTTTTTTTCTAAAAAACCTCCGACCCGGATTTGAACCAACGACCTATTGATGCTGAAATTATATACCACTACAGTCCACCGCTCTACTAACTGAGCTCGTACAACATGACTAAAAAAGTCAGTAAGTCCGCAACCTATAACAAGGCAATTTTTTTCCATGATTCTGGCCAGGATTTTTGAAAAAAAGATGAACAAATTATTGTATTCGTCATGGGTCCTTTACAAGGAACAAAGTTTCAAGTCGATCCAAATGTTTTTAAGTGGATGAAAATCGTGTTCAAAGGTTCCGTTCATAGATACAGTTCGTTACATAGCAGATACAGGTCAAGCTAATATAAGCTGTAAAAATATATATTTATCATAGTTATAACCTCAACGTATAAAAAATTATGAACTTAAAAATAATAGAGTATTCAAATGTCGAAATAAAATGTATTTATTCCAAAAACGTCTTAAGCAAATATCACGAAAAAAACTGCGTAATTGAAGACGCGACCTGCGATCTTTATTAACAGAACCAGTGACCGCGTGCTTACCGCTGAGCTATCGGCCACGAAAGAGTCTTCAGTCTGCCACATAACACAGGACGCTGAACTGCACAATTATGACTAGTTTCCTATTTTGAACCCAGCGCTGTGCCGAGTTACTTAGAAGAATGTGCGTCAAGGGAATACTCATTTTTTTTGTCAATGCTGTACATATTATGGGACGGTTGACAAAATACCTGATACCGGCATAACACATTTCGATGAAATGTTAAAAATAACACAGATAGAGACTATAATAACCAATGCGAGTACAATGCACATTTTATGCTCAACAGCTAAGCTCATTGTTTTAAAAACGTAGATTTTTAAGGTTTCTGCACTGGTTCATTAATAAGTGTATCACATTTTTAGCGCCAATATTTAAATATACTTTATTATTAAAGAAATGTAATGTCTAAGACTAGCAGAGATGCTATTTTTGCAACAACGGCTAAGCAACCAGATCTTCATAAATCCACCATCCATATAATTCTGCCCGAAACAATCTTTCACTGCAATCATACATTTCATGCTATGCTTGCAGCTTTACTAAGAAATAAGGTGTGGTTAGATCCCTTGCTTTCCACACCGGTGAAAAGATGATGATGAATGATTATGATGATATTATGATGTTGGCCGATAGATTTCGGGAACCGTATGGGCTTAAAGTTTTCCTGACATTTGTCTTACAGGTGAGTAAAAACCCCGATAAAATCAAAAACGCGCCCGCACCGGGAATCGAACCCGGGGCCCGCTGCTGGACAAGCAGCACGCTCCCCTCGCGAAACCACAGCTTTGGACCATGTTCGTAAAGACTGCCTAATCTAAATTTAAAATCTTTGCGCTGAGCGCCAATATCCCCGCTCTTGGATTGTTTGACGCTTAACCTCAATAAGGAAATAACTTGCAATAATCCAGTATTGTCAGTTTGTCGCTACAATAAATAGTCAAGATTGACTTAAACTAACCCATATTTTTTTCGAACTTACATAATAGGGTCTCAAGCCGGTTGATGCATAACTCTCTCTCCAATTAATGACGAAATAATTTTTTAAAATTTCAATCGGAATTTTATTTTAGTGTGCAGTGTTTAAAGGCAAAATCTAAGTGTGATGGAGCCCGGAGTCGTCTGTACAAGAGTATCAGATAATGTAACCACGGAGTTTCCGGTGAATTAATTACGAGATACCAGCTTAGGGGGAGAAACTACATTCTGGTTAATACACGAACAGTAACCCCTAACAAGTTGATTTGCATCCTTTCTATTGCAATTGGATGGTAGGTAGGTTGATGTTTTTAATTAAAGGGGCCAGATTGTGAATTTCAAATTTTTTTTTTTTTTTTTTTTTTTAGTTTCCATCTGAATTTTTTTGAAAATTTTTTATCACCTAACCACTGGGCCTTAATACATGTTATACTCCTCCTATCATTCTATATTATGGGGGAACTTTTTAACCTACCATTCCTCCCATTCAGCAGATAATTACAACTAATTCTACCCCATTAGGTGCTCATCGAACGTTTCTGTCAAGTTTTGTGTTTTACAAGTACAATAGTTTTAAAATTATGATTTTTAAAACATTTGTTTAATATTTTCTAAACACGCTCCTTATGAATTTATTTCTGAATATTTCTTATGAATTTGAGATTCAGAGTCTTATAATTCCACTAAACATATTTGCATGCAATACATCATAAGGAGGATAACGGTTATTTTTTTTCTTTTTGAAAAAGTATCACTCTCATTATGTTTTTCCATCTCCATTTAAAAGACAACATTGCCTTAGAATTACTGCATAGCAACAGGAATTGCATATATTAGAGAGTCTACCACAAACTTTCAGTGTGCATAGCATAAAATTGCACGTAAGGAGCAATTTTAAGTTTGGTAAAATGGCAAAAAAATGGAACGGAAAAAAAAAACCAATGTAAGTGTAAATAGTAACTGCATGGGTGTTTAAACTCTTACGGTCGCGGACCAATTTGCTCCTACAATAACCATTTTATATTGTAAACTAGATAATAACCCGGCGTGGCGCTACAACACCTACATACATGTAATGGGCGGTTTTCATGTAGTTGAATAAATAAAAGGAAAACGAGAATATTTTTAGTCGTTATTATTTTGTTAGTTTCCCCATGCTGATTACCCTTCCCGCGTTGCCATGGAATTTACGCATCCCGATGTCCTTGGCATAAAGATCTGAAAGACCAAAATTCGTTATTTTTT